>JAYKAV010003465.1:1573191-1585347 GCA_035582835.1 Phoebastria nigripes
CCTGGGGTGCGTTGGGGTGTGCAGGGCTGTGCAGGGGGGTCCTGGGACGCGTTGGGGTGTGCAGGGCTGTGCAGGGGGGTCCTGGGGTGCGCCGGGGTGTGCAGGGAGTGTGCAGGTGTCCGTCAGGGTGTGCAGGGGTTGCTACAGTGTGGGCAGCCATTCCCTGCCTGCATCCTGGCAGTGCCGCTCCCCGCAAAGGGCTCCTGCAGCGCAGGGGACATGGGACACGCTGTGCGTGGGGCCCGCTGGCAGCACCCTGCAGAGAGGCAGGGAATGGACCGCCACACCAGTGAGGCTTCGTGCATCGCATCGGGGCTGGACGCAGCTCTCAGTGCTGGATGCAGCCAGGCCCTGGGGTCCTGCCCTCGCTCTGCACCCTGGCAGCCCTGTCGCCGGGCAGGCAGTGCCTGCTCCTGCTCCCAGTGCAGGCAGAGCCGGGCCCTCAGTTAGAGCCGCCACATCGCTGGGTCTGGCGCTGAGCTGGCGCCTGCATCCTGCCAGGCAGAGCTGGGCCCTCACTCTTCTCAGGTGGAGAGGGGAGGAGGCAAGTGTGAACAAGTGTGTAAGGGTGTGCACACGCGTGTGCATACATGTCTGTACGTAGTTCTGACTCGTTGCCACAGATGGCAGCACTCACTGCTCACTGCACCGAGAGGCTGTTGGGGAAGTGTCCCTCTGGCACCCCGGCTGCGGCGTGCAGCCCCTGCACTGCCATGAGGACACAGGGTTTCGGTGGCTGCTGTCTCTGCTCTGCTGCAGCTGACAGCCCTTGGCCACACGCCTATTACTGACCCCCAATTGCACAGCACGAGCACACAGAGACCCGGCTGTGGTGTGCAGGAGCAGTGCAGGGCTCCTTCCCAAGTGATTCCCCTCTGGGGATACCCTCAGGATGCTCATCCCGAGCCCCTGGCGCCGAGCCGCCGTGCCAGAGGCCTGAGGCAGCCTGGCCCCCGCGCACTGCTCCGGCCTCAGCTGTACGGCTGCACAGGCCTCTCCCCTGAGATGGGCCAGAGACTGTCAGCCCCATGCAATGGCCCTTTTTTTTGATAGCCCCATGAGCCGAGGCACTTTGACATCCGCTGGCTCAGAGCTGTCAGAAATACGTCCACTGGCCCAGTGGCAACATCCCAGGGACGGTGCCTGCAGAGCTGGTCAGGGTGAGGGATGCTTGGGGCAAAGGCCAGGCCAGGCTGCAGCCCAGCCTGTGTCCTGCACGGCCAGACCCATCCTGCAGACCCGGGGAGGTGCCTTTCTCCTGGGTCTGCTGAGACCCCGGGACCGGGACACTGCCCGCTCCGGCATGGAGAAGGCTTCATCCCCTGGGTGAGGGCAGGGAGGGCAGCGTGTGGGTGTTCAGTCACCCCATGGGACATCTGGGCTGGAGGACATGGGGCTCCACGCCTGCACGAGCCCAGTGGGGTGCACCCACCCAGCACCCCGACTGCAGGTGCTCCCCTCTGTGCCGCCCAGCCTCGCCGCCCCCGCGGTCCTGGTGAGTCAACAGGCGCGTTCCTGGGGCAGGAGGGGACATGTGTGCTGCAGGGACAGGCTGGCTGCGTCACCCCCTCTCGCTCCCACGCCTGGGGCTGGGGCGGCCCAGCTCCAAGCTGAAACTTGTCTAAAGATAATTACAGGGGAGATGAGGACTTCAGAGGATTTGCATTCCTCTCGGGCCACACCTGGGAAACAACTTTCACCATCAGCCAGTTCCTGAGAAATAACTTTCCACCTGCGCGGCCCAGCCGCAGCCCTGCCCAGGGAGCCCGGCGGGCTCAGGGGACAGGGGGGCTCCCGTCAGCCCCATCTCGGGTTTGTCCTGGGTGCTGCAGACAGCCCCATCCCCTCTCCTGCTGCCCCAGGAGCTCCTGCAGGCTCCGGGGAGGGCTGGTGCCTTCGTTCCTGTGTGGGGTGCAGTGCAGCTCAGTGCCCCGACACGGCTGGGGTCCGACCGCGCTTCCCCAAGGGGTCAGAGCCTGTGGGTCTTGGTGACTGGAAGCTGGGGGGGTTGCACCGGTGTCCCCAAGAGATTGGAGCCTCACGGGTGGCCAGCCAGCACTTCACCTTTGCTTCAGCTGGGGAGAGCTCCCCAGTGACTGCCTGGGACCCGGGGCTTGGACCCAGGCCTGTTGTGAGGGACGGGGGAACTCATGGGACTTGCTGGGGTGCAGGGGCCATTTCTGTTCAGAGCACTTCTGTCTGCCCACAGCCAGCAGGCAGCCAGCATTCCCCAAATTACAGACAGGACTGGACGTGCTGAGCCCCTTCAGACACATCCTGTCCCTCCTGGCTGGTAAACCAGTGGGGAAGGACCCAAATCCCTCCTGTCCCCTGTGCCTTTCCCTGTCCCCCATGAACACGGAGAGATGCAGGCAACCGGTTCCCCAAGCCAGCTTTGCTGCACAGCCCTCACCAGAGCTGCCTGCTTCGTCCTCCAGCCACTGCCGCATTTCCCACGCTGTGCCGGTGACCCAGTGTTGAGGCCACCGTGGGATCGCTGGGACACCAGTACTGCCACCCTGCTGCAGGCTTTGTCCGATGCGTGCCGCAGCGGCCTGGGCTGAGCACCAGCAGAAGCTGTCGCAGGAATGTGAGCATTACTGCAGCAAGGCTCTGCGCCCAGCACCAGTCCATGGCTCACTAGCAAGACCAGGGATGCGGTTCACACCAGCCAGGCCAGCGCAGCACACGGCACAGAGCCGGCACTGCCAGCCAGGCAGCAAGCCCTTTGGGTCCTGCAGCACGGGGCCTGGGAGTTGGGGCTCCATGCACGCCATGCACGGTGTGTAGGTCCCATGGAATGGGGCTGCCTTGTGCTCAGACTGTGGTTCCCTGCCTGTGTCCCCTCCCTGTGTCCCTCAGTCTGCAAACGGGGCGCTGGGACCCCAGTGACCAACTCTGCTGGGGTTTGCAGCATTGGCTCTGCAGGGTCCTGGGACTGTCAGCTGCAGCCCGGCTGGGGGAAACAGTGGCCATTTTGGCCTCCACCACCTCCTGGGAGCTGCTGGGAACTGGCGGCGTCAGCACAGCACCAAGTCCAAGGTGTTTTGCAAGCAGGAGGGAGCGGGTGGTTTCCTTATTAGGCAGCGCAGCGGCAGCGTCTCCCCGGGCGAGCGGGCGGTGGGGCGGCACACCCGGCTGGCAGAGCCTGCGAGGGCGGTGGCGGCGCTGACACGGGAGATGGGAACGCGCAGGCAGGCCCCCGCCTCACTAATCACAGCCCGGCGCGGGGCGTGGGGGCAAGCCGCGGCAGGGATGCGGCAAGGCGGCCGTGTCAGCTGAAACAGCAGCGGGCTGACACACCTGCAATTTACCCCATCGCCCACCRGCTCCGGGGGGTCTCCTGCTCCAGGGCTGCATGCTGGGGGCCGCTTGGCAGCCCCTGTCCCCTGGGTTGTATTTGCTTCCAGAGAGGCTGAAGGGCTCAGAAATAGGAGAAGACTGTGGGGGGGTGTTTATTCCTGCTCCTGGTTAAGGAGCAAAGGCAAAGACTGAAATTCAGCCAGACCCTGTCCTGAGCAGGAGGGCAATGGGGGACCAGGGAGCAGGGCAGCGTCTCCACCTCTGACCTCAGCCCCACGGGGTTTCACCCAAACCCAGCCCCAGCCTGGCAAGAACCTGCTGCAGGGCCAGGGTGCCACGGCCTCGGAGCCAACACCAGCCCTGGCACCCGGACCCTGGGCTTCCCTGCGCCCCCGAAACCTGCTCGATCCACCAACCCTTCCTGCTCCGTGCTGTTGGCCCCCAGATCCAGACCATCTGCCATGGCTCTACCTCCCGGCGAGCACAAGGCTGAGCCTGTGGCACAAGCGCAGCAAAAACTGCAGCGGAGCTGCTTGTGGAAAGGCAATGGCTCCATCTTGACCTGGTTTTCCAGGGAAGCCCCATGCCACAGGGTGAGCACGGTGGCTGTCAGGAAGGCTGAGCACATGGCGGCTGAGCAGTGCCGTTACGGCAATGCCTGTGCTCAGGCGCCGCAGCAAACACCCCCCTGTGGAGAGGGGCTTTGGGGGCAGATATGGATGGAGCAGCCAGGAGGCCCCAGCCCCACCGCTGCCTGCAGATGCCTCAGCGGGGGGAGCTGAGGGGATTCAGGGTCCCCTGGGGAGGGCACATCCCTGGTGTCATCTCTGGGGTGCTGCTGGGTGAGGCCCAGCAGGTCTGCAGGCAGATGGGTGCTTGGCTCCCTGTTGTCTCGTAGCCAAAAGAAGGGGCTGTGGCCGAGCTGTTTTCCAGCTGACCCCCCCCTTGGCACAGCCTGCCAAGGTTTCCTTGTCCCCCTGCCAGGCCAGCACACGCTGGCCTGCCGAGATAAGGGGCCTGAGCAGCTCTGTGCTGCCTGGTGCCATGGAACAAGCTAAACACGCTGCTCCTGCACCCCCCGGGGTGCCAGGAGAGCCCCAGGCAGCGCAGCGGGCACGGGAGGGCCAGGCAGCTGCAGAACATGGCAGCAAACATGAGCTGTGGCTCCAGGCTTTGCAGCCGCGATGCCCCGAAGGACCTCAGGCACCCCAGGGCCTGGGGTCCCCACGAGTCCCTCTGCCACTGCAACCTGTGCTCTCTGCAGCCCAGCTGTGCCCGCAAAGCTCCCCCTTCCCCAGGGCCAGCCTGTCCCCATTCAGGTCTGAGCATTGGAAGTACCCAGGGTGCTGGGACCCCAGAGCGTGGCYGGCCCCGCTGCCAGCTCCCATCCCGTCTAGGCAGAGCGGGTGCTGTGGCCAAGTGTTTTGTAAGAGGCAAATCTCTGCAGCGCCGGGCGTCGTGCCGGGACGGGGCGGGCAGGGCTGGGTTCTGCCAGCTGTGCGGGAAGGAGGGCTGGCCAGCAGCCAGTGTTTGGCCCTCGGGGAGTTGCTGTGTGTAGGCAGGGATGAGTGTGCCTGGCCGTGGGGCAGGGAAGGGGCAGGGCTGAGGCTGGAGGGACGTGCTCACACCCCTTGCAGGTTTTGCCTCGTAAGTGAAATACGAACTGGAGCAAGGCAGATGCTGACCAAGGTGTTTGGCCTGACCTGCCCCTTCTCTCTGCTCAAGTCAGCAGAGCGGGGACAGCCAGGCTCTGCCTTGCGCTCGCCATTTCTGCTGCTGTTACCCCCAAAAGCTCCTGTCCCTTTACCCCTGGGTCAGCAAGGGGTGGATTCAGGCCGGTGTCCTCTCCCTGTCACACTAGGGCAGGGTAGGATGCCTGAGCTGTTTGCAAGCTGGGTTGGTCGCACGGCAGGGCTGGTTCCTCCCTTGGCATGAACAGGAGGGTAACCCCCAGCCTGGGCTGAGATGCACAGGGCAGTGCAAAGCAGGCAGCAATGCTCTGGGGAGGGAAGGGGCTGCTCCTCTCGCGGGCCTCAGAACCCCCGGACATGTGGGGAGAGCTGCACAGCAAGGGTCTTCCCCTCTGTCCTTGCCGTGCCGTAACAGGGGACTCTGCTTTGATCCCTGTTGTGCAAGGCAGCATTGGCAGCGCGGGACCGTGTGGGGGGGCACTTGGGAGGAGGGTCTCACTGCTCTTCCCAGTGCATTCGGGGTATCCTCATACCGGGGCACCCAGCATGGCAGGAAAGGGCCCAGATTGGGCCGTCCTGTGTCCACAGACCTCCCCAGTGCTAGTGCTGGTGCTAGCGGTGAGCTCCCACGCATCAGGAGCCGGGCAAGCCCAGCTCAGCAGGGCCCTGCCTGGCCCACAAGTCCTCCAGCAAACGCCCTTCCCAGGGTCTCTCCCTGGCCCAAATTCTCTCCCTGGCACGGAGCAGAGAGCTCCCTCCAGGCTCGGGTGAAGCTGCCTGGCTCAGCTGGAGTGGAGGGGGAAGACGTGAGCAGGGCGGCTGCAGGGTAGGACACGTTGCCCCTACCCAGCTGGATGGTGGGAGGCGGGGCTGGAGCTATGCAGGGCAGAAGCAGTGGGAGATGTGTTACATCCCTGGCTGGACCCCCGTGTCCTGGGCTGTTCCTCTGCCGCACTGGCCAGCCCCGCCGCATCCCAGCGAGGGAGCCGGCGGCAGCAAAACCTGGCACCTTTGCCCCTTCCCATGACACCCAGAGCACCTCTCTGTCCCAACAGTGTGACCCAGGTGTCAAAAACTGCAGAAAGCAGGACGTGCCTGGCAAGAGCACATTTGTTGGTGTGTGCAAACAGGCCGTGCCGGGACCAACTCGCAGAGCTGCCGTGCAGGGGTGATCCCTCCCTCCGCCCCGGCACAGCCCGATGCCGAGGCTCTGAGTCAGCCCAGCAGTGGCTGCGCCTGGTGCTGGCAACACCGCGCTCCCGTCCTCCATCAGGAGAGGCCAAATGCAAAAACCCGTCACAGCTCTCCCTGTCCCGGCTCCTTGAGCTGTCCTCACCGCCTTGTCTGGGCCCCTCCACAGCAGAAAACCCTTCACACTTACTCCCCATCACTAAGCAGGTGGGGAGCAGCCCTGGGGGGCCCAGAGGTGTCTCTGGGGACAGTGTGGCCCATGCACAGGGATCACCATGCCTTGGAGCAGCGGCTCTGCTCTCCACCAGACACCCGCAGAGCCCCTGGGGAAGGGAGCCCCCAGGAAGCCCTGGCAGGGTCTGCACTGCCCAGGAACAGCCTGGCCCCGAGCAGGCATCTGCTTCGGTGCAAACCTCCCAGAGCCCCACAGGCGGAGCGAGGCCAGGCAGAGCTGAACAGGCTGCCAGTGTGCTGAGAGCTGGGCATGAGGGCAGGCAGGGCGCTGGCCAGGGGAGCTGCTCCCACCCTTCCCAGTCCCTGCGATCGCTGCTCCCGTGTCAGGTTTGCTCCAGGCTGATGCCGAGTGCCCAGGCGAGGGCTGGGGCTGTCGGGGCCCCGGTGACCCCAACATGGTGAATGTTTATTTGATGCCTTCCCTGCAATGTGAGCGCTGAGCGATGTGTGCATGGGGGCCTGAACCCTGGACAGGGAGAATCCCTGTGGGTGCTGGACAGGCCTCATCCTGGTCCCGTGGGAACAACACGGGAACCGGCTGGGGCTGCAGCAGAGGGTGTAGCACCCCTTCTCTGCAGGAGTCCCAGGGGATCCCCCAGCCCCTGGACAACCCTCCCTGGGACAACACCCAGCACCCCTGCACGGGCACGCAGGGGCTGGGCCCAAGCCTGGAGGGACAGAGCAGCTCGGGCTGCAGCCCGCTGCCCTGCTGGGGCTCCCCAGTGCCCACCCGGCAGGCACGGCGTGAGGCCAGACACAGGGCCGTTCCCAGCCGGGGGAGGCTGTGTTGGGAGAGGCTGAGCCGGGCTGTGAGCCAGGCTTGTGCCTGCTCGCCAGCCCCAGCAGCTTGGCTGGGCTGGGCTGGGCTGAGCCCCGGTGCTTAGACCTCGCCTGGCACCTCGCGGAGAGGAGAGGTTTCACAGCCGGCGCTGGGAAAGGCAAAGGCTGAGCAGTGGGGAGGAAGGCCCCTGCCAGGGAAAGGGGGAGCTGAGCAGTGGGAGGGAGGGTGAATAAACACTATTAGAAAGCCTTAATTGTAATACACCAGGAGCCAAACTGGTGACCGGGGGTCACTGGGTTAGGAATCGGGATGTGACCACAGACGGCCCTTGCTGTGCGTCGCAGGGGAGAGGGCTGCGCCAGGACACACTGCAGCGTTGGGGAAGATGCATTTGAAACCCTCCTTTGAATGTCTGTGTTACAGCACATCCAGTGACTCCATCCCAGGAGCATCCAACAGATGGATGGGTATCACAGGGAGCATCCCGCAGACCGTGGCCCCGACCTCAGGTGGGCAGTGATCAGTTCACTTGCTCATTAAGTAAACACTTTCAGGGTTTGGAAACTTTGGGACAGGAATTGCCAGGAATAGCTGTGTAAGGAAAGGGAATGTGGTACTTGAGCAAATAGTCTGGGATTCCCTGCGCTGCCTCTGGCCCCGTGACAGCTGGGCTCACCCCGGCCATGCCTCAGCTCTTTCCAGGAACAGGTTAATCACCAGGGCTAACGTCTGTCAGTGCTGCCTTCGCTGATTAATGGGATCAAATACTGTACATCAAAAATCCGGCTCATCCTGAATCCAAGTCTGTGCAGTCACACAGAGGCTGCAGGAAGGATGTTAGAGGAGAAAAGCTGGTTTCTAGGAATGTCCCAGCCCGGAGGCCATTTCTGAGCTGCGGGAGAAGCAGTACAGCAAAATGCCAGGATGATTCCTTCCTTTCTGCTACACTTCCCAGGTGTATTGGAGGGGCACAGAGACTCCCCACCTCAGAGCACAGGGTGAAATGGCCTTGCAGGACTCAAAAAGGAGAGACCTGYGGCAACGCAGGGCTGATCGCCCACCCAAGAGCATCCATGAGCACTTGGAACCACTGTTGCAGGACCCCTGCACACCGGGTTGAGCTGCATCGCCCCAGGGTTGCCGGGCCTGTCGTGCCGCACAAACGCAGGTGCAGGCGGGAGCATTTCCCCCTGAAATCCTCGGGTGTAGGAGGAGCACCAGTGCTGGGCAGCCCCTGCCCTTGCCATCAGTGCGTTTCCTCGTCGCAGGGGCCCTCTGCGGTCCGTGTGTGCCACTCGCTGCTAAGGGACAAGATGGCTTCCAGAAGCCCCCCCCAGCCCAAAGCACGACTGCAGAGCCATGTCTTTGACTGAGGGGACAATAAGGACACAGACTGCTCTGGGCCCTCTCTGCTGACCCTAAAGCAAACCTGGCAGCTCACCAGACATTGCCACAGCCCCACGCACTGGGATGTTCCTGTGCACAGAGCCAGTGTTCAGCCTGGAGAGGATGGAGGGAGGTGGCTATTTGCCAGGCACTGGGCATAAAATAAACTGCAGCAACTCGGTGCTACCTGCGGAAAGAGTTGCTCTTGCAAAGGAGATCAGCATTGCCACCTCGTGGGGAGCCCGGGACGAACGTCTCCCTGGGAGGAGGCACCTCCTCGGTCGGGCGGGGAGGCAGGAGCAGGTCGGGACCGAGCACCCAAAGATGGACAGAGGTGAGGAGGGTGCAGGGGGGCTCAGCCCCGGTGCCCAGCCGAAGCCACCCGAGACTGCAGGTGCCTGCTCTGACTCCTGCTCTGAAGGACGAAAAATTGATGTTAACAGTTCCCTGATAGCGTTCAGCCCATCACCAGCGATGGGGTTAGCTCTGGTGTCTGACACACACTCGCCTCTTTTGGTATTTTACCAAAGGCTCTGGGGGTCCAGTGGCAAGGATACAAACCCCAACGTTTCGTATGGACACTGAATCTGCAGTGATGCTGATAAATTGACTCTCTGGGGCATCCTGGGCGTCCTGGCTTAGACGTGAGTTCAGTCTGCCCACCAGCAGACATAAGACAGGAGGTACCAATGACTCTGTTCAAGTGTTTGGCATTGAATACGATAAACAGTCCCTTTGCTGTAGTAAGGGCTTTGAAATGCCTCCAGCAGAAAGATGCAGTGTAAATGTGTAATTGCTTCTCTGCTGTCTGGATACACCACCATGCGGCTGCTAGAGACAGTTCCATTTCTGGGAGAAAAGGAAAATCTGATCAGAAAAAGAGGAGAGAGAAGAGCCATCTGCTTGTTCATGATGGTCGTGGAGCAAATTCACATTTTGATGAAAATTTAAGCCAGTTCTCCAGCTGATCTGTCACATACGGACATACAAAAGTGACAGATGCTTTAGAAACACCGGAGAGACACTGAAATACAGCACTGCAAATTATTCCTTCTACCTAGTGCAAGATAAACAATTTGCTTTTATCTTAAATAAAACCCCCAAGAATGATGCAACATCTAAACCATGTAATGGCTGCCAGGACCCACAGATGGCAGCACACCCAGATGCCAATAATCTGTCAAAAATACATAGTATTTCAGAGATGGCTCCCAAAGCAGGGCAGGAACACCTACACAGTGAGAACTGAGGCTGCAGGAGATCTAAAAGGAGCTGATAAGCGCTGAATAAACAATCCACAGCCCAACAGATGCAACGCAATAGACCCATGTCTCCCTGGGGGCAATATTCCCGCTCTGTATGCAGCTCTAACTAGCTCCCACAGGAGAGTTTATGCTCCGTCTGGATCTATATAGCTTTTGACCCCATTAATTGTGTAGGAGATTTACTGTTCTTCATATCTGGGGTTTCAGTGTATTTTTAGAACATGTAATACATCTTTGAGCTGGATGTGACGTTCATCTGCCAGCAGCCCCCGCTCTGCATTGTGCTGAGCCACTGCTGGGAGACACTCGTCAGTTTGCGAGGGGTTTTTAGCCACACAGCAGGCACCAGGAAAGCGATGGATAAATTGGCTTTCTTTAGAAGCTCATACTGAACGCCGAGACCCAGGCTCCTGGCCCCCAAATTAGGACATGGAAGCAGGATTAAACACATCCATTTTTGAAGTACATTTGGTCACGTCTTCATCCACAGGGCTTCGAGGCAAGGACCAGACCTGAGATCGCCAATTCCCACTGACCAGCGACCGGGGCTCTGAGGCAATGACCAGCGGCTTCGCCCAGCGGTCCCGGAGCTCGTGGGCAGCACAGGCCATAAGCCAGCAGCTGACGGGGTCCCCAAGGGACCCCCCACTCCAGGTCATGTTTGAGTTCATTGCTCCGCTGAGCCGACTCCTGAAAACGCCTTTGTCTCAGCGTGTTACAAAAGGCCAGAGACTGCCCCTTTCCAAGTGCTGTGACCGGGGTTACTGGGATGTCCTGACCAAGCCAGGCCATCGTGATCCCCTGGCCGTGCAGCACAGCCGGGARCCGGGGAGGCGATGAGCTGATGCCAGCCACGCTGCACCGGCCATTCAGGACAGACAGTGAAGAGGGACTGAGTTCACCCTGCAAGGAGGACTTAAGTTTGCCAAGGTCTGACTGTCTGAGTTGAAATACAGTAGGTGCAAGGGGACTTGTTTCATGTTTAAAGAGAAAAAAAGCTTCCTTTTCAGGCAGATTTGGATGATACCTTGAGCGTTTCCCCCTGGCATCAAAGAGCCCCCAGGCCCTCGCTCAAGAACATCGTGTTCTGCAGCGCCCTGGTGTCCTCAGAGCATCTCCCTGCCAAGCAGCCTTGGAAAACGAGTACAGAAGCCTGATTTCTATGTGCATATGGCGCTGTACTTGCTTCAAGTGTGGCTGTCATCATGGTGATAGCCAAGTGACAAACATCCACAGGGAAGCTCTCCAGGCTGAATCTGAGACTTCTCAGGCTGGAGCTTATAGAGAAGTCATCCACAAAGCACCCGTAGAGGCGCGGCTGTGGAGCACAGGGTGGATAAATCGGCCTGTGCTGGGCTCAGCTGAGGCCATCCCAGGCTGCGAGGGCCCACACGAGGTAACTGGGATGCGGCAGCGCGGGGGATTACTGCGTGTGTTGATCGTCAGGAGATAACCTGCCTGACTGGCAGAAACCCAGGCCCTCGCCACACGACACGGGCTGGAGAGCAAACGCCATGGACACCCCGTGGGCCTCAGCGACGCCTCCATTCAGCCTTCCAGCAGCTTTCGGCCGTCGCGCCGCTCGGGCGCGAGCGCTGGGGGCATGCAGCCGACCCAACTGCCCCTCACCGCTGCCGGCTCCCGCTCCCACGTCCGCCCGGAGGGTGCCGCAGCCGGTCACCGCAGCCGCAGGATGCCGCGGGGGGACGCAGCAGGGCACAGGGGCCCCGTCCCACCCCGGGGATCCTGCACCCAAGGGCCGCCTCTCTCAGCCCTGAGGCCCCGATCCCGCCCTGGGGATCCCGCCCTGCACCCGGGCTTGTGTCACACTCCCCGGGACCGGGCCCCGCACCGGGGCCCCGCTCCCCGGCGCCGCAGCCCGGCCAGCCCGCCGCAGAGCTGGGCCCAGCGGGCCGCCAGGGGGGCAGAAGCCGCGGGCGAGGCCGGCGGGGCGGCGGATCGCCAGCCGGGGCGCGGCCGCGCTCGCCCGTGCGGCGTGACGCCCCCGCTCGGCGGCCAATCGCCGCCCTCGCTTCCCGTGCGTGCTGGCGTCACACGGAGGCGGTATATAAGCGGTCGGCGCCAGTCCCGCCCCCCTGACAGCGTCTCCAGCCGCCGCCGCGAGAGCATCCTCCGCCGAGAGCCGCTCGCGCCGCCGCCGCCCCGCCGCCTCCGCCGCCGCCGCCGCCTCCGCCGAGGGAAGGGAAGCGTATCGTATGTCCGCTATCCAGAACCTCCAACCCTTCGGTGAGGCCCTTTGTGCGGCGGCGGCGCCGGGCCGGGCCGGGGGAGCGGCCTGGCGGCC
>JAYKAV010003465.1:1585582-1599682 GCA_035582835.1 Phoebastria nigripes
GGGGGCGGGTCCTGTTTCTGACGGGCGGGCGGGCTGGCCAATGGGAGCGCGGCGGGCCGGGGTCTGACGGGCGCTCTCCGCAGACCCCTTTGCTGATGCAAGTAAGGGTGATGACCTGCTCCCTGCCGGCACTGAGGACTACATCCATATAAGGATCCAGCAGCGGAACGGCAGGAAGACCCTCACCACAGTCCAGGGCATCGCGGATGATTACGATAAAAAGAAACT
Source organism: Phoebastria nigripes (assembly GCA_035582835.1). Classification (NCBI taxonomy): domain Eukaryota; kingdom Metazoa; phylum Chordata; class Aves; order Procellariiformes; family Diomedeidae; genus Phoebastria; species Phoebastria nigripes. The sequence continues at coordinate 1,585,811 of JAYKAV010003465.1, forward strand.
GGTGAAGGCCTTCAAAAAGGTGGGGGCTGCGGGGGGGGGGCTGCGGCGGCATCTGGGAGTGGCGTTTGTGATTTATGTCGTACTAAGGAGGCCTTTCTCTTCGCTGTAGAAATTTGCCTGCAATGGTACTGTAATTGAACACCCCGAATATGGAGAAGTGATTCAGTTGCAAGGTGACCAGCGCAAGAACATATGCCAGTTCCTCGTAGAGGTAGGATATCTTCGGTCTGTGGTAGCGAAACTTTTAAACTAAACACGAGTCTCTATTTTAATAACCACACAGGTTCCAATTTCCTTAGCGTTAGAAGAGCAGGCTGACGGAGGAAGCTCTTTCTGTTCTTCTTGAAATTCTTGCTTGAGACAAATACCATCCGGCAGGGTTTTGCGGTCGCAGTCTAATCTTCATTCCACGCTTTAGGGGGGAGCAGGGATTTGACAGGTCGGCAGCGTCGATGGCGTACGGATGCGCGCAGAGGCCTCTCTGCTTCGGTGTGCTGTAAAGTGCGTTTTCTTTCTTGCAGATTGGACTGGCTAAAGACGACCAGCTGAAAGTCCATGGGTTTTAAGTGCCTGTGGGTCACTGAAGCTTTATGCAAGAAGATTTCCTTACCATGAAATTCCCATCTGTCCCTTGTCATAAGTTTAAAACCAGCCGGTTTGTGTAATGTAATGATCTTGGGTCCACTGTTCAGTCTGGACTAGTGTAATTCAGTGATGTAATAAACTGACAAGAGCCCATGCTATCTCGTCTTGCTGTCCCTCATTTAACAGAGGTAAATCGGGCGTTTGGCATGGTCCAGCCTGAAGCTAAAAGTAACCAGATGTTCCAAGTTAAGCCAAGGGACTCGGCCTGTCAGTCCAGAGACTGTCCGGATCGCTCCTCCGTCCAGCTGCTCTTCCATTCCCATGGACGGTAATTCCCGCGGTGCCTCCCGCAGTCCTACACGGAGCGCGGCACCGAGCGCGAGCTGTGACATGGCACGGGGAGATAGCGCCTTCCCTCTAGGCAGTGTTGGCTCCTGGTGGCAGAGGGATTTGGGGAAGCTTGACTGAACAAGAGGAGTAACTGAAGAGTGACTTCAAGGCTGGATGTCTGCAGTTCAGGCCTGGCAGGTGCTGGTACCCTGCGAGCCCCAAGATACCGGGCTGGCGTACTGGAAGGAACCGTTACCTTGGGTTAAACTTTTGACAAGGGATCAATTTTGGACTAATGTAACGAGTATCATTGTAGATAGAGCCGCAGAGCTTATGTGTCACTAGCAACTGCTGCCTAATGCCCTGTGAAGTAACAGATTTCTGGTTTCATTTTTAATGTTTTATGTAATGTATTTAAAGTCTTATTTAAATAAAAATGGTTTTCAAAAGCATTTGCTTGCTGGATTCAGTTGCTTGCTGGAGCCAAAGGGCCGTGCTTTCTGCAAGCAGTGGTGCTGGCTCAGCGCTTCTGGTGCTGTCGGAGCAGGAGCCTGGCGGGCTTCCCTCTCGCTGGTGGGACGTGCAGCCCCCGGGAGCTCGGTGGGGTCCTGGGGAGCGTTTCCCCGTGTGTCCTGCTGCAGGAGTAGGGTGAGGAGTTGGAGTAAACAGCCTGCGCGTGGGTGGGTGTTGAGTCATTCCCTTCCTGGGCTGGAGTTCGTTTAACCCTCGCACCGGGTCTCGTGTTTGTTGTGTTCCCGTAAGCCTGGCYGGCATGGTCAGCACTTCTGCTTCCGGCAGAGCCGAACCGCTGCGGCAAGGCGGGGGGGCCTCTCTCACCGTGCCCAGGCTCTGCTGCCAGCGGGGCGGGGGCTGAGGGGCCTTTCTCCTCTCTGAGCTTTGGAGCCCCCAACGAGCAAGAACGAAGTCACCGTGGGTAAAACGTGTCCTTCCAGAGCAGATCTGGTTTTGGGGGCTGGCAAGTGCCTTCTGCGGGAGAGCAACGTGAAATGTGCTAAAATCTGTAAGAAAGCGTGTGGAAAGTCCGTGAGTTTCCCTCCTCGGTGCCCTGGGCCCTGTCCACCCTGCGGCAGGCGATGCTGTGGCTGCAGACRTGACCCTGCCTGCTGCGAGGGCCGGGGGGTTTTGGCGAGGCTCGCTTGCACCCAGCGCGGTGTCGGAAACGCAGGGAGCTGCCTGGGCAGCCACTTGCACTTGTGGCAGCTTTCGAAGAACAGAGCCTTGTTTCTTCACTCGCTGCCTGCAACAATCCTGATTTTTCCACCCCTTTTCCAGGCGCTGCGGTGGAGCACTGGGTTCACTTCAATGCCATTTACTTTCCTGGGAGACTTTGCTCTCGGAAACCAAATTGCTGCAATTATGCAAAGCACCTACAAGTGCACGGAGGAGGCAGGTGACCTCGAGCCAGCGCAGGCAGCGTCGAGGCCGGCACTCGCACTGGGGTGCGTGCATGTGCGTGCAGCCCGACGCAGCGCAATCTCCGGTCTGCTTCTGCTCCAAAACTTCAACTTCCCCTGCCTGCACAGGGGCCTTTCCGAGTGCATTGAGCCGGGCTTTCTCCCCGCTGGCGTTTGCCAGGCTGCTCGCAGCCGTTCAGACGCAAGAGGGAGGCACCGCCTCGGCCCAGCGTTCCTCTGCCAGCACGGACCAGGCCGGGCCAGGAGAGCCAGACCCGGCTGGGCCGAGGCGAGGGGTGCTGTAAGCACGGGCTTTCCTAGGCCCGTCCTGTCGAGGTGCGGCCGGGGCTGGGAGAAGGGACCAGCCCGAGCACCCGCGGGTCAGGCTGCAGACCTGCGTCAAGCGGCTGCCGAGCCCATCGCGCTGGAGGAAGCGGCCGCTGTGTCCCCGTCACCCTGATGGCTCATTTGGCCCAGATTGAGCCATTAAAAGCCAGAAATTGCAAAACAATTTGTTTGTTCCTTGTAAAAAACACTCTCTGGAGCGAGCAATCGATCGCTGCGGAGCACGGGAGGTGCTGGGGCGCTGCTGCCTTCCTGCCCGTTCAAGGCCCATTTGTTCTGGGGCTGTTTGAGGAGCACCGACGTCGTTCTTTGCAAACACAGCGAGCGCCGGGGGCACRGGCAGGCAGCGAAGTGCACCCGATCCGTGGCATGTCACTCACACGTGTTTTATTGAAGGAGGGAGACAAATGTTCTCTACAAATACAACGAGATGAGGGTAAATACGGGCAGGAGGAACTATTGATGCTGAAAGAAAAGACGAGGGGCAGCAGACGGGGTTTACTGGGGGAACGCTGGGGCAGGCTGTGCTTGGCAGAGGGACGTTCCTGAGCCTTGGGTGGGCATCGTGTGTCCCCCAACCAGGGACACACAGACAGAGGCAGTGAGCAGTGCCCACCCCCTCCACGATGCCCCAAAGCTTTTTGGGGTGGGGGGAGAGATACAGAGCTGCAGAAATGGGCTGCTCTGGGGCGTGTGTCCTGACACGATGGGCCCGGCGTTGTGCTCCACTGAGCCCAAGCAGCTGGAGGCACAGCACCCTGGGGGCCCCCGTGATGCTGGGGGGGGGTCCCCGGCACCAGCGCGTTTGTAACAGGGGGCAAAGACATCTCAGCTGGTGCCAGCCTGCGGCGGGGCGAGTGCGGCAGCGGCAGTGGGGCTGGGCACAGCGTGGCAGCCGGTGCTCCCYGGCCAGGGCACCCCAGACACCCCGTGAGCCCCCAGCCGGCAGCCGGAGCTGCCCCTCAGCCCCGCACACGGGGGTTGCCGCAGCCGGGGCGCAGCACGCACCAGTGACAGCAATGGCACACACGTACACACGTACTGACGGGGACAATGGCCCCATAGACTGTCAATCAGTATCAACATAYGTGCCTATACGCACATGCATATGTCTTTATACCGATATCTAGATGTATGTATACATATATACATGCACACACATAGATGTAGGTATGTAGATAAATACGTGTGTGTGTACACACACACACAGAGATTATATGTGTAGACACACGTGTGTRTATATATATGTATAATAGATATAGTATAGCTTATGTATCTATCGCAATATGTGTATATATGCACATACAGATATAAACACRTGCATGCATGTATGTTTATGTGGATGGCGACTATATGGAGCAATTGGCCCCAGTGGTATGTATATATGTGCATATGTATATCGATATGTAGAGAGACACACACACAGAGCACRACACACATATGTATGTATGTATATGGGGGGGGGGGGTGTACACACATGCACGCATGCGCGCCACTGGGGCAAATTGCCCCATATAGTCTCCACACATACATGGTATACACAGAGAGCCACACATATATGTGTGTACACACACACACACACACACACACACACACACACACACAGAGACACAGGGGCAAAGTGCCCCATATAGTCTCCATCCATATAAACATAGATGCACATGTGTGTCTATATCTATAGCTATATATCTGTAGCCATATGTATAAATGTGAATATATGTACGTATTTAGATAGATGCACAAAATACACTATATTATCTGTTACAATTATATACATTATGCATATTAGCTATATTTTATATTGCATAGAATGTTACACTATAGTCACTGTTTATTATATAATACATAAGGTAGTATATAATTTATCTGCATACATAGCCTACTATAAAATATAATAATACATATATGCTGTAAAATATAAGAGCAAGTGTGTGTGTCTGTATACTGTAGTATATTATACTGCCAGGGCCAAGTGCCCCTTATAGGTATGTATACCTGTCTATGCCAGTATGTAGGTAGACAGGCAGACAAATAGCTGTGTGTTTATAGCTAGACATATATACTGCTGGAACCAATTGCCCCATATATTCTCCTCCATCCCTATAGATATACAGGTGCATATGCATGTGTGCACACCCCCCCCCCACACACACACACCCCCCCATAGCTCTCTATCAACATCTATAGCTGTCTTTTTATATACTTGTATATACATATAGATACATGTATTTATAGCTACTGTTACCTGTGTGTTTTTTTTATGTAGCAAGATACATGTGCCCTGTAAAGTCACCATCCATATGAACATAGATGTGAGCGCATGGTTGCGCATGCACATGTGTACTCTTTCTCTCTCTCTCTCTCTCTGTCTATAGCTACATCTACAGCTAAATCTARTCTATATGAACCTAGATATATCATTTTATGTGCATTTGTATGTTCAGAGAGAGAGAGAGAGCACGCACCAGCACAAGCATACAAATATATATGTATGTAATTACATAACTATATATTTATCAATATATGGATGTGTGTGCGCACRCCCACGCGCACACGTGTGTGTGGCATGTGAGCACACAGACACATAGATATGCATGCACATATGCATGGCCAATTGCCCCATAGAAGCTCCATCCATATACACACACACACACACACGTATACATGTGTGTACACACACATCTATAAGTATAGCTATGAGTTATATCCATAGCTATAGTTTTGTACCTATAGCTACAGCTCCCTTCGTTTATATCTAGATGTAGCTATACATATATGTGTCTGTATAAGCTGTGTATGCAATTCATTATGTATCTATTTAGACACATAGCTATAAATTGCRCGCGCGCACGCACACAGACACACACAGAGTGCTGTGGCCAATTGCTCCATACAGTCACCTTGCAAATAAACCTACATACACACATATACATCTGATGTGCTCATGTGCGCGCTCTCTCTCTCTCTCTCTGTGTACATATAGATATGTATGGTCATCTATCTATGCATGAATGTCCATATGACAGAGAGACAAACTGCCCTCAGGGGGGCAATTGCCACAACSCCCACCCCCCACCCCCCCCAGCTCTATAGCTCTGTCTAGAGCTACACCTATGGCTACATCTATATATACAACTGCATCTACTTCTATATCTTTTAGCTAGTTATATATGCATGTGTATATGTATCTACATGCATAAATATCTGCATGTATGTGTGTGTATATATATATGTATAAATAGAACTCTATATGTACACATCTAACTGTATTTGTATACATATGTATGTGGATGTATAGATATGTATGTATAGGGGGTGTGTGCATGTTCAGCTAGATAAGTAGATACACTTTTCTATATATGTACATGCAACCAAGGCCAAGTACCCTGTTGCTAGCTCTATCTAGACTTATATTTATGTATGTCCATTTGTAGCTATATATGAACATACCTATACATGTATACATGTATCTATATCTGTATATGTGCATGTATATCTATGTATGTATATGCGCGCGTGTGTGTGTCTATGTATGTGTATAGGGATATATCGCTATCAATCTATGCATGTACGTGTGTGTGTATGCCCTCTATGCATATATGTTTGTGTATCCATGTATATATATACACACACACACACACGTCTATATCTACAGTTACACCTATGTATGTTTGTATGTATCTATATACATACATATCTGTATGTGTGTATACATTGATCTATATATGTGTGTATGAGTACATATAAAATACACAAATGTAGATAGATAGGTATAAATAGATAAAATAGTTCTGCATGTATATATGCGTACATACAACCATGGCCCGTTGTCACATATAGTCTCCAGCTATGTATGTATGTATGTATGTATGTATGCAGACACGCCTACACCCCCGTGCCTGTGTGTCTGTGCCCACACGCGTGCCCGTGGGGCTGCCCCGGGGCTCTGCGGGCGGGTGCGGGGCCGCCCCGGGGTGGGGCAGCCACGGCAGCGCCTTTAAAAGCGGGGCTGAGCCGGGCTGCCCTGGACCCAGCCGCCCCGCCGAGCCCCGCAGCCGGCAGGTGAGTCCAAGGGGACTTGGGGACCGACTGGGAGAGAGGGGTGGAGAAGACTTGGGGACCAGCCGGGAGGGATGGAGGGGACTTGGGGACCCGCTGGGAGGGACAGAGGGGACTTGGGGACCGGCCATGCCCTGGGGAAAAGCGCCCTGCCCCCCGCACAGGACGTCCCTCGCCGCAGGCTGAGCACGTGCCCCCAGTTCAGGAGCTGCAGCCCCTCCGCTCCCCTTCCCCGCTCAGTCTCTCCACAGCCATGAAGGTGAAGGTGTGCATCGGCCTCGTCCTCACCGTCGTGGCAACCGCCTGCCTGTGCCAGCCTGCGGCAGAGGCACCGGGCGCTGCGGCGGACCCCCGCCAGCTCCCCGCCAGCCTGGTCCGGCGGGACTGGCCCGAGACCCTGTCCCAGGAGCAGAAGCACCTCATCTCCCGGTTCCTGCCCCACATCTTCACAGGTACCGGGAGGCGCGGGGTGGGCAGCCCTCGGGGGGCCCCGTAAGGCACAGCCCGGCCCCCGCACCAGCCCCCAGCCCGGGGCAGCTCTAACCTGCTGCCCTTGCCCCAGCAGAGCTGAGCGACCGCAAGGGCTACGTGCACAGGGACAAGGGGATGGAGGCCCTGCATGACCACTACTACCCCGATTGGATGGACTTCGGCCGCCGCAGCGCTGAGGACTCGGCCAATGCTGCGTAGCTGCTGCACTGGCTGCGCCGTGCAGAGCACCAGCACGCTCGGTGCATATCTCTGCCTGCAATAAAGCTTTGGCACTATGGCCGCTGCTACTCATGTCTTTGCTGGGAAGAGCTGGGGGAGGGGGAGCAGGCAGGTGGGATTCACCCCCCAGCCCCACCAGGACCCGCAGGGCAGAGACCCGATGGCACGCAGTGGCAGACACGGCACATGGCAGCAGACACAGCACACGAGCTGCTTCGTGACTTCACGTTTATTTGACAGGGGACAGGGCACAGCCTGGGGCAAGGGACGCAGCCGGGGGGAGCAACAGCTACACCCCGAGAAACACCCACTGCAGCCGTCCCCTGAGCCGGGGTGCTGCTGCTACTGCTCTTCAGTGGGCAGGAAAGAGTTTAAAACAGCCACTCTCTTTAAAAGTCAGCCCAGGTGCTGGCCAGGGGCCCAGCCCGGGGTGGGAGGTCTCACCCTAGTACATGCCAGTCCCCCCAGGACCGCCCGAGCCCAGGCCGAGCGTTGCCCTTCGCTGCAGCAGCCCGGACAGCCCCGAAGGGCCGAGCTGCCCCTCACTCCTTGGACAGGCTCAGCAGGAACAGGCACAGTTTTTATTGCCAGCAACCAGCTCCTGGGAAGGGTCCATACCCCCACAGCAGGGGCCAGGGTCAGCCCGCAGCCCCTGCCCAGAGCTGGCTCCCCCCAGAGCCCCAAGCATCGCCCCATACAGCTCCCTGCACACGGGACCCCCGCCACAGCATAAGGCAGGGCCAGGGGAGCATTGCGCTGGGGCTACGCGGCACCGCAGGGTTGTGTCCTGGCAGCCAGGGCAAAGCTCCYGCGAGCTGGTGCCGGGAGCGCTGCCGGGACATCACCAGGAGCTGAGGCTGAAAGTCTGTCCCGTCTCCCTGTCCCCATGGACGGGCGATGAAGAGGACTGAGGACGTGTCTTGTCCTGAGCTCATGGGCTCTGCAGCACCATCACGTCAGCGCACCCCGGGCTCCCCTGCGCTCTCCCCGGGCATAGGACATCTCCCCTCTGGCCACCACCTTGTCCAGCCCCAGGCGCCGCAGCTTCTCCACCAGGTTCAAGCTGAAGATGCTGCTCCTGGGTGGGGGTCTGTCCTGCCCCCCGCCCGCAGGCAAGGGCCGGGTGTCAGCATGCTGGGGGTCCTGGGAGGGGAGCGGGGRGGCCCACCACGACCCAGTCCCTGGCACCAAGGCAGAGATGCCCCGCACCAGCAAGAGCCTGACGAGTCCCATGGGGGTGCTGGGGGGTCCAGGGCCAGGCGCCAGCACAGGGGAAGATGGCTCCGGTGAGGGGCTGCCGAGGCTCAGCCCCTCAAGGGGCCCACAAGAAGGCACGACGGCGTTATACAGACTGGAGGGGAAGAGAGAGCAGAGGCAGGGGTCAGCAGGGGGTCCTGTCCTGGGGGGATCCTGCTGCAGGCGCCAGGGGGTCCTTGGGCAGAGCAAGGCCCCCTTTCCTCCTTCCTATATGCTCATTCACCTAACGAGCCTCAGGCTGTGGGAGACCCCCATGATTGCAGCATTGCCCAAGCGCTCCAAAGGTCATGGCACCATGCTGGGGGGGCTGTAGCCATGCCCCCCCAGCCCCCAGGAGGGGATGGGACATGGTCGCTGCTCCACAAGCATTTTCCAAACATGCAGGGTTTTGTCTAACCCAGTGGACAGTGAACTCCAGCTCACACCAACCCCCAACAAGCCTTGGAGGGGCTCATTAGGGCTAAGCAACAGTGCTCGTTAATTAAGGGGCAGGCAGGCTCTGTCCCCAGCCCAGCACCTGGCTCCTCCAGCCCAGCCTGGGGAAAGGTCCTGGTTTATGCACAAGTCCAGGGAAGGGAAATCCATGGCCGCTCCCCATCAGCACTGGAAGCAAACGCTGCTCCTGCCCCCAGGGAGCTGCTCCCCAGGGTGAGCCCAGCTTCATCGGCCCTGAGGAAGGCTGCTCTTCCCATCAAGGTGCTGCAGCACAGAGGCCAGGGGGGGCTGGTCCCAGCCCCCCAGGGGGGTGCACAGCCCTGGGCATGCAGCCGCTCAAGCGGCTAGATTCGGGGACATTTCGATTCAGGGACATTTCAAGTGCCAGGCATCTCTCAGAGCACCAGGGGCTGCAGGTGGTCCCCGGCCCGCTGCTTCCTCAGCCTGCATGGAGCCAGGTGTGGAGCGAGAAGGAGAGGGTTAGGGGGGACGGGGGGGCTGGGGTGGTGGCACAGGCAGTGCAGGCGGTGGGGGGCCACGCGCCTTACCTGGGTGTCACCGTGGTGATCTCAGTGGTAGGGTGGAGGATGTGGCAGGTGGTGATGGTGAAGGTAGACAGGGTCTGGGGGAGGTTGTTAGCAGAGAGGAACACTGGAAGGGACAGGAGACTCCGGATTAACAGGGAGGGGGGGCACGACACAAGGCAGAGGGCAGGGCTCTGGGCACATGGGAGAGCCAAAGCTGGGCTGCAAGCTGCCACCACCAGCAGAAAGCTGCATGCATAGGGCACATCTCCAGCAGCGTTTGGATCCAGTGCTTGCTCAGAGGAGGGGGCTGCGAGCACAAGAGGGAACAGGGGCTGCCGTTTCTCCCAGACCTGTCCCTTCCACATGCCGGGGCTGCAGCGGGTGCACACCAGCATGACGGCTGCAGGAGAACAGCCCTCGTGCAGCTGCAGACGGTGCATCCCCACAGGGACGGATGGGTGGCAGGGACAGGCCACCAGCACAAGAGGGGAGAGCGTGGCAAGAGGCAAGGGGCAGCCTGGGCAGGAGGACAGGGGCGCCCTGGGGGCCGCGTCCCCTCCGCCCCCTCGTCCCACGCTCACCCCCGGAGCACTCCTTGGCTTTGGTGGGCGTTGAGGTAGGGAGCAGCTGGAAGGAACTGATGTCCACGTCATCCTCCTCCAGGTCGTTGAGGCTGTAGACCTCCTCCAGGTCGATGTCCAGCTGCCTGAAGTCTTTGGTCAGCACCCCGGGACGGGGCACCAGGATCCCACCCAGGTTGGGCCGCGCCAGCTGCTGCCAGTGGTGGAGCGTCACAGAGCCTGGGAGGGGGACACAGCCAGGGGGGCTCAGCTGGCATCATGGGACCCTCCCGGCACCTCCAGCTCTGCGCACCAGGAAGCCACCTCCATGCCTCACCTTCCAGGGGCTTCACAATCTGCAGCTTGTCAGGCAGGTAGGTGAGGGAGCCGAGGGAGAAGCCAGAGCCGGCGGTGAGCTCTGAGCCCCCCGAGTAGTTAGTCCCGGTGGAGACGATGCTCTCATTGGGGGTGAGGAAGCCGCTGGAGCTCTCCTCATCCCTCAGCCGCCACAGCTTGTGCTCCCGCTCCGCCTCGAAGAAGGTGCGCTCCTCCGAGGCATGGCTCTGCTGCTGCGCCGACAGCCGCTGCACCGCCGCCTCCAGGTCCTGCCGGCCCGGGGCCACGCGGGGCTCCTCTCCAGCCCCCTCGCCCCTGCCAGCGGGTGCAGCGTTAGGGCGCTCAGGGCCATGGTCCTGCACTGCAGCCCCCCACCCATGCTGTGCCGGACCCCAACTGGCAGCAGGCTCCGGCCATGCTTGCCCTCCCCCTGCCCCAGGCTTGCAGCATTGATTAATGCTCAGGTGTGATCAACATCTCCCCAACACCCCAGCTCCTCTGCAGGGGCAGCAGCTCTGTCCCACCCAGCCCGAGCCCCTGCTGCAGCACTCACTGGGCACCCTCCAAGCCGGAGCAGCTGGTGCGGGGGGTGCTGGCCCCCCCGGAGGGGACAGCTGACAACTGCCTGGAGCCCGGCATGTTGTGGGGAGACTCGGAGAAAGACTTGGCTTTGGCCACCTGGTTCACCGCTTTCACCGTCTCAAAGACGCGCAGACAGCTCCTGCAGGCAGGAAGCAGGCAGGGATGGACCCTCGAGCCAGCCCCCAGGAACCCCCGCCCTGGCCCAGCACCGATGTCAGCACTCACTTGTAGTCTGAGGAAGAGCTGTCTGTCCCCTTCCTCATCATCCCCTTGATCTCAGCCGCCAGCGAGTCCTGGAGACACAGGGGACCCGGTGTCAGCAGAGGGGAGAGCAGAGCCCCCACCCCTCTCCGCTGCCCAGCCCTGCCCACGCCCCCCACTCACCACGGGCAGGAGGCTGGGCGCGCTGTAGCGGCTGACGGTGCTGTTGGGCAGGCTGCGGCTGCGCAGGCTCTTGACCTCCTCCTGGGCTTCCTGCAGCATCCCGCCGCACTCGGCATACTTCTCCTGCAGGTCCCGCAGCTGCGGGCACAGGCGCAGCTCAGGCATGGCCCTGGCAGCAGCGGGGCAGGACCCCCCACCGGCCAGGGCACCCATGGCCGGGCCCTCCCCAGGCTCACCTCCGTCCGGAGCTGCTGCTGCACCTCCTTCGCCACGGCCAGGTGCTGCTGGAGCTCCTCCACCTCCGAACCGTACTGCRGGTAGGAGCAGGCAGGTCAGGGAGCTGTGCCCCGTGCCCCTCAAGCACACCCCTGGCACGGGCAGGGGACACTCACCGTGCGGCACTTCTGCTGCAGGTCCACAACCTGCGCCAGGAGCTGGCTGATCTCCTCCTGCTGCCGTGCCGTGTCCTCTGCCTTGCGGGCCAGCTCATCGGAGAGGTAAACAACCTGCCGGCTTGCTTCAGCTGGGGAAGGCCCAGGGTCTGTCACTGCTGGGGCACGGCCCCCCAGCCCATGCAGTGATGTTGGGCAGTGCCTGCGGACCCCCAACCCAAGCCCAGAGAGGAGGTGCCCCCGCGAGCCCAGCCCCACGTACAGAACTGCTCCACGCAGTCAATCATCAGCTGCTGCTCCTGGTCCTCGTACTGACAGGTCTCGGTTGCGATGTTGGTGGCCTGGGGGAGAGGGTCAGGGGGGCTGAGCACAATGGGCAGGACCTCCAGCCTCCCCRGGGGCCAGCTCAGGTCCCCCAGCAGCAAGCAGGGCAGAGGCAGGCACAGAGAGGAGCATCCTGCCAGCCAGCCCTGCCCACCTCCATGCGAAGCTTCTGGTTCTCCTCCTCCAAGCACTTGAGTTTCTGCTGCAAGGTGTCATACTGGAAGTACTGCTGCAGGGACAGCGAGGACTCGTGCCGGCGCAGCCTGGGGATGGCAGGGAGGGTGCTGAGCACCCACAGTGCAGGCAGGATGGGACTGCCCGCCCAGCCCCCTGCCCACTCCCCCCAGCTCCCAGGCACGTGTCTGCAGCAACCCAGCTCCGTGGGGCTGGACCCATGGAAGCCACGCAAGGGAAGGGAGCACCAGCCCTGGCGCTACCCCAGGGAGGGCGATGGCTACAGCCCAACACCTCTGCCCAGCCCCCTAGGAGCAGTCCTGCCCCGGGCAAGCGGTGGGACAGGGACCCCCCACTCACGGCGTGGAGGTGGCGGAGGTGGGCTCACTCTCCTCCGTTGTGGTATAGAAGTGGAGCAGATCGTCCCGCATGGAGACCTCGTGGCGCAGCTGCGCAATCTGGGAGGGGAAGGGGCATCAGGGCACGGCCAAGGGGACCATGGCCACCCACAGCCCCCAGGCCAGGCACGAGGCGGGCCGAGGCCAGGACCCTGCACCCAGGGGCCGTTACCTCCTCTTTGGCCAACTCCAGCTGCTCCTCCAGGAGCTCGTTGCGCTCGGTCAGGCTCCGGTTCTGCTTCAGCAGGGACTGCCCAATGCGTGCCGCCAGCTCCAGGTCCCGCTCCTTCTGCAAGGGGCAGGTCCATGTCAGCCGGGGCCCGTCCCCTGCCCTGCCCTCTCTTCCCCAGCTCTCACCCACCCCTGCATCCCCGGGGTCCCACCAGCCCCCAGCCCTCGCACAGCCCAAGCCTGTGCACGGGGCAGGCACCGGCATACCTCATCCAGTAGGTTGGTGACGGCATCAATGTCATGGTAGGTCTTTGTGATCCTGACCACCCGCTCAGCGCACAGGACTGGGGGACAAGGGCAAAGGGTGAACCCCCGTACTGCGGGAGCACTGGCCCAGGGGCTCAGCACCATCCCACCCCCCCACTGCCCCCTGCCACAGCTTCCCATCGGCACTCACTGCCCCCGGGGTTGCACGGCAGAGGGAATGGGAGGTGGCTGCTGCAAGCTGCTCTGGTCACCAAAAAGGACCTTTTTTCTGCTTGGCAGCACCAGCCGTGGTGCAGGGCAGAGGCAGGCAGGGACGTTCACAGCCATGACAGCACCACAGGAAATGGGGTGCTCCCACCTTGCCCCCCAACCCTGCCCGCATCTTGGGGCAGCAGGAAAGATGCCGAGCTCCCCTCGCCGCACCCACCACCCCAGCCTGGACATAGTGCCAGCCCCGCCACAGGATATACGGACGGGAGGGAGGGATGGGGAAAGGCAGGCAGCAGAGACAGGATCAGAGGTGACACCTCCAGCAAAAAGCAGGCTGGAGCTCCAGTATAAATAGCAGTGGGTGGCACCATGCAGAGCCAGGGTCACAGGCAGCGTCCCCTCCAATCTGT
>JAYKAV010003465.1:1599782-1630317 GCA_035582835.1 Phoebastria nigripes
CCCTGCCCTAGTTTCTCCCTGAAGATGCTGGCTGAGGCAGAACCAAGCCCATCCTCTCAGGATGCTGCACCCCACACCCACCCCAATGCCCCTCCAGCTGCAGCGAGGCAGCGATCCACGCTCTGAGCAACAGGGCAAAGGCAGCCGCAGGCAGGTTGCCTCAGTAACAGGCAGCTGCCTGCCACACCAACACCACGCAGCACTACTGCATCAGGCTGGGCCCCAGCTAAAGTCCTGCCTCCCTCCCTGCCGCTATCTGGGTCTCTGGCAGGGAGAGGTGACGCGAGGACAGGGACGTCTGTCCCCCCCGGCACCAATCCTGCCAACTGCGCCTGCAGAAGCTGCCAGACAGCGCCGGGCACGCACCCAGATGGCAGCGCTGGAGCCGTGCAGTGGGAGGGAGCTGGCAGCGAGCACGAAGCCCCGGGCCCTGCCTGCACCCCGGGCCCTGCCTGCACCACACAGCTGCTCCCGATTCCCTTCCGATGTTCAGCTACCCCAAGGGCACGTGCCTCAGTTTCCCCTGGCAGAGCAGCCCTGGCTGCACTTGGGGCCTCAACCTGCATCCCCAGCCATGGCCGTGCTCCCCAGCTGGGCAGACAAAGTGGGTTAACGGGAGAGGCTCAGCCACACAAATCCCATTACGCCACCCCAGCTGGGGTTGTGTAATGGTGTGCATGTTGTCATGGCAATGCCCCCACCCGCCACCCCCATCCCGTCCCCACTGCCCTGGGTGCTGGCCCCACACCCCAGCGGGCACATACCCCAGCAGGCACGTCCACAGGGAGAGGGGCCAACCCCAACCTCAGCCTCATCCCCCCTCCCCACAACCCAACAGGGCCTGCTCCCTGCAGGGGTCCCCAACTGCACCTCGTCAGGCCACTGAGCCATTAATTGGAAATAATTAGAGCATGAGCATCGTTACGGTTTGAGCGAGTGGCAGGCCCTGGGAGACACTGGGGGCTGCAGCACTGGCAAACACGTAAACACCCGCCCCATCCGTGGGCCTGATCCAGCACGATGTGGGGACCAGCACGATGCAGGGACCTGCACCCCACGGGAGGGCTGACCCCCAACTCCACGGGCACACGCAGACCTGGCGGGGGCCCCTCACCCCATCCCTCTGCCTGCTCCCTGCTGCCACCGGAGCGGGGACAGCCCTCCCTGGGGTCAGGGTGACCCAGGGGGCCCCCAAGGGACCAGGCAGCAGCTGCCCTGGGATGGAGCACTGCGAGCAGGGCCGGGGCTGCCCACCCCGCAGCAGGGACGGCCGACAGCACCCGCCCGGGGGAGAGACCCCGGCCCCCCCCGCCCGCTCCGGACCAGCCCCAGCCCCGCTCCGCGCACCCCGGCCCCCGCCCGCGGAGGGAGCCCGGACCCGCCGCAGCCGCGCTCCCCGGGGCAGGACCGGGCCGGGCCGCCCTCACCTTCCTCCAGCTCCCGGGCGATGGGGTCGGCGCCGCCGTCCCGCTCCGCGTTCCCGTTCAGCTCGTCGTAGGCGGCGGGGCTGCTCCAGATCTCCATCGTGCGGAGCCGAGCCCAGCCGTGCCCACCGCAGCCAGCCCAGCCCCGCCGGCCGCTCCCGCCCCTATTTATAGGGTCGCCCCGTCTGCGCGCACCTGCCCGGGCGCGTCCCGCCGGGGCCGGGGCCGGAGCCGGGGGCGGCGCCGGGCGGGAGCGGGGCGGGGGCGGCGGGGCCGGGGGCTGCCCGGGGCTGCCCGGGGCTGCCCGCTCCCCCCGCTCCGCCGAGGCGTGGATCGGCTCGCTGCGGCTGCACGCTCCCCCGGGGCGCCTTGGGGACACGGTCCCCAACAGGCACCCCAGGACCAGGCTCCCCGTTGCAGCACCCTGGGGACCCATCAGGACAGCCCTGGGGTGCTGGTGCAGCTGGGCTCTGTGTCCCACCTCCCGGCCCCCAGCCCATGGACACAGGGGGGTCTGGGCACACGGGTCCCCATGGATGATGCCGAGCACCGGCTGCTGAGAGGGGACACTGGGGGGTCACTGGTCCCTGAGCAGCAGCTTTGCAGGGCTGACCCCAGACAGGTCATGCACAAACAGCTTCTCCCCCTTAGGAGGGGGGGGCAAGGAGAGGTTTCAGGTCCTTCATCCCAAACCCAGTCTGTGTGCAGGGCTGGGGTCCCCACGATAGTCAGGTTACGCCACAGCACGGCCTTTGCCAAAGCTCCCTGCTCTTCACCTGGCCAGCCTTGCTCTTCACCCCAAGCCTGTCCCCAGGCCTAGGTCCCCCCRTCGTCACCAACACAGCTCACTGCAAACCCTGCACTCGGGTGCCTGGTGCAGTGCTGGGACATGCCGGGTCCGTGAGCTGGGAAAGGGCTTTTCCGTCCCCCTCCAACCTGCCCCACTCAGCACCCCCCTACTCTGAGCGTGGGCTGGCAGGATCCTGGCCCCTCCGTGCCCTGTCCAGGCTGCCCTGCGCTCCCTGGCTGGCACCCCCAGCTCCCCCACAACCACACTTGTGCACAGGCAGAGCCGATGCAGGAGAGCTGAATAAATCATGCTGTGCTGAATTATGGAGGAGCTGGCTGGCACGTAGCACAAGCCTCACAGGCAGGAAGGCAGCAGGGCTGCACCGAGGACCCCGTGCCACGGCATCATGGCGCGCTGAGCATGATGCTGGTAATGCCAACATACACACTGCCTGCCCCCATTGCCTGCCCCAATGCCATTCCTCATTAGTACCGAACTAATCGATGAATCGACGAGGCTGGGGCTGGAGCTGCTCCTCAGCAACACACGATCCCTTTATTTGCCTGCTGAACTCCCACCTGCTGGGATCCTGACCCCAAACCATGTCCTGTGTAATCACTGGGACCCTCCTGGAGCTGGGGCCGGAGCCAGGCACCCTCACTCCCAGCCTCTCCCTCCTCCTTGCACTGGTGTTTCTCCCCCGGATGGCAGAGTGTGAGGGCAGGGACCCGGCCAGCTCACCTGGGCACCCGCCTCCCGGGGACCCAAGGACACAAGCATGCGTCTCAGCATGGACAGGCAGGAGCTGCTTCTTCCTAATCCCCTGCCTGGAGATTTGCTCTTCCAGGCAGGTCCCCTGCGTCTCTGCGCAAGCAGATTACAGGGGGCTATTTCTGATGGCAGCTTAAAGGTTTGGGTAAAGGGATGAGGCAGCACAGGTCCCCTCCACGCCGGCACATGCAAACGGCACCAGAGGCACAGAGAAACGTGACCCACGGGGCTCCCGGGGCCGAGCACTGCTGTCCCCGTGGAGAGGGGATGGGGGTGCCTGGGGTCCTGCTGAGCCAGGTGCTCCCTGCCCCGTGGCACGCAAATGGGGTTTGGGGATCAATCCCTTGCACTGTCGCTGCAGGGTAGGGGGGTGCTGATGACCAGGGGGGCTGCACCCCGCTGCCTGCTGAACAGGGAGGGGAGCAGCCGGATGGGGAAGGCTGCAAGCATGGGCAGGGCACGACAGGGGTTTGTCCCCAGCCCAGCCTGTCGCAGGCAGGGGGGTGGGAGCCGGGCCGGCAGCGGGGCCAGGCCCTCAGCCCCATCTGTCTCCTGCTGCCCCGCATCCATCCCCCAGCCCTCGCTCTAATCCTGCCCCCGCCACACGTGGGCCAGAGGCAGAAGCAAAGCAGAGATAATCCATCTGCGCCCCCCGCTGAACCCCGACCCCACGCCAGGAACGGGCCTCGCTGCACCGCTGTGGGCCTCGCCCCTGCCCGGCCACGGGGGCTGTGGGTGTCTCTCCCCGGGCACCTGCACCCCTGCACAGCTCTGGGGTCTTTGGCGGCAGCAGCGGCCCCGTGCCCCCCTCGGCTGCTCTGGGCTGTCATGTTTGGTGGGGCAGCAGCACTGGGGGCCACTGGCACACCCTCCACCATGGGGAGCCCCAGCACAGTGCGGGGGGAGCAGGGACGTGCGGAGGGTCCCTGGAGATGACAGTGGCTCTCTCCAAGCATCCAGCTCGGCTCAGCAGAAGCTGCTCCCAGAATTAGCCTGGGATGTTCCAGGCAAGGAAATCCAGCCCGTCAATCCCGTTAGCGGCGATTAGCTCCCGCGCTGCCCTCGTGGCCCTGACCCAGCCCGGCTGGCCCTGCCTGCAACACTGCCTGCACCCTGCTGCCCTCGCCAGCCCCACGGCACGGGATGAGGCACTCACGGAAGTACTGCAGGGTCTCCTCGATCTGCTGGGGGGTGAGGGGGGCCGCGGGCTCCGGAGGGCCAGCGGGGGTGCGCAGCCAGTCGTCGTGGTCGTAGGCGAAGACGGCGTCAGCCCGCAGTGTGTAGCGGGGCAGCTGCTCGCCCAGCAGGCTGATGATCTCCACCTCAGGGACATCGCTGCTGCACAAGTCTGGGGACAGAGGGGCACGGCGTCAGCCAAGGGTGGGGGGCACCCGGGAGGAAGGGGGTGCGGGGGGGCCATGGAGGGGGAGTGCTTCCTTCACCCTTCAGCCCAGCCTGTCCCCTCAGGGTTTGGGGCTGGTGCCACCAGCTGGGTCTGTCCCCACAGCCACTCGTGTGGGGACTGGGGGTCCCCCCGCAGGGTGGCACACAGGACCCCCGCCCCAGCTCTCCCTGGCTCCCCGCCGCTTTCTGCGGGCAGGGTCCTGCTGCCATCTCCTGGCCACGCTCTGCCCGGCTGAGCGGCGCTGGGGACAGCAGGCCAGGGATGCCGGCGTGGGGCGAGGGATGCCGGGACAGTGGCTCAGATCTGGCCATGCACTGGGGACAGGACGAAGGACCAGCCCGGAGCTGCCCCAGCTCCTCACCCCCTCACCCTGGTCCCCAGGGCCACCCACCGGCACCGCCCGGCTCTACACACCGGTGATGGTCGCAGCATCGCAGCGTCCACCCGTGGCTGACCCGTGGGGCACGGGGCCAGCATGGGGCAGGGCAGCGGCGGGCGAGTCGGGGCCGGGCTGGAGGTGGCAGGCGGGCAGGCGCTGGCCGGGGGGGGTCTCTCGTGGGACCGTGGTGTCCAGTTTGGCTGGTGTTACGTGGGGGGGCCAGCTGCCATGGGGAGAAGCACCTTCCTCCCTGGCTCCCTGGAGCAGCGCTGGCGGGCAGCAGAGTCCCTTCTCCAGCCCCTGCCTGGGGAGAAGGAGCTGTTAGGGTGATGCCCTGGGGACTGGGGACACGTCCTGCACCCCAGCCACGCGCTCAAGCATCTGCGTGTCCCCTAGCATCCTGCCAGCTGGCCAAACCCCCTCCCCGGGGGCAGCATCTGCCAGGCCTGGGGGCTTGCGGAGACCTGGACAGCACAGCCAGGGCTCAGGCGTCCCCACTTCCCGGCCAGCCCGCGGACTGCTATGGGGACAGGGGGACCCAGGCAGGCCCCAGCTCAGCCTCTGCCTGCTGCTGAATGTGGAGCAGTTTTGGGAATGGCACCAGGTCAGCGTACCTGCTCAGCGCCGCCTCTGCAGCAGCCACTACATGATATGGGGGTGCTCAGCACCAAAGCAAACACTTGGTGATGTCCTGATCAGCGCCAGTGCCAGACAGGGGAGAAGATGCTCCAAAGGGACTGGGCAGGACCCTGCTCCCCCCAGGCTGGCAGCCAGGTCCCTGCCTGCGGGAGCGGGCAGGAGAAGGAGCCATACAACCACTCGGCAGTTGGTGGACACAGCCGTGGTGCCGGTGGCTCTCGCGGGAGCCCTCGGGAGCCCCACCTTGGAGAGCAAAGTTCGGCTGCGATCCTCCACCTCATCAGCACCAGGATGCGACCTGCCGTGTCGCCCAGGGCAGGGCTGGGCAGCATCACTGGCAGTCCTATCCCAGCCATAAACACATCATGCAACAGGCCATAAAACCAGCACGTTCCTGCTCTGCTGCCACCTCCAGTGGCCCTGGCTCGGGCTGCAGCCACTGCTGGCACTGCTGCCCCTCTGCCCTGGGGGGCAGAGCAAGCCCCATGCCCCCACCTCCGCCCCTGCTCCCACCTCTGCTGCAGTGGRGGCTGCAGCACCAGCAGCCCCTCATCCCTGGGAGCAGGTTCACGCCAGGGCATCACTGCCCTCCCTCTGGGCACGTGCTCATGGCTGCTGACACGTCCACAGTACCCAGGCGAGGCCACCCTGCACCTCCCTCCAGCGAGGCCGGATCCTCTCCGGCACACGGGACAGGCACAAGGCAGCAGGGACACCCTGAAGCACACCTGCAGCCCCACAGCCCTCTGCCCCACAGCACTGGGACCACCAGACCTAGGTGGCCTAATCCTGCACCGTGCTGCTCAGAGAACAGCTCCCCAGCCCCAAACCCGCAGACCCTCTCCCTCCCCACTTCTCCCCAGAGAAGGAAGGGGACCCACCGTGCCGAGGTGCCAGGCTGCCGCTGCCCCACTCCCCGTGCTGCTGCTGGCTCCAGGGAGGGAGCCCGGCTGGTGAGTCAGCGCTCGGCCGGCGCTGCCAGAGCCCTGCGTCTCCTTCTGGCCCAGCTCCTGCACATACATTAACTCTCCCCACGAGGGACCTTGTTCAGACACGCGTGAGCAGCTGCCATTGCCCTGGACCCCACTGTCCCCCCAGCCACCAGCATTCGTCTGCCAGATGACCTGGGGACCGGGGCTGGCAGGGAGCTGGGCGAGAGCAGGAGGACAGTGGACCCAGGGCACCAGCTGGCGGTGGTGGGCCAGGAGGAGCGGGGCCCCGGCTCAGCCCACGCCCGGGTGCAC
This sequence comes from Phoebastria nigripes, assembly GCA_035582835.1. Lineage (NCBI taxonomy): Eukaryota > Metazoa > Chordata > Aves > Procellariiformes > Diomedeidae > Phoebastria > Phoebastria nigripes. The sequence goes on from JAYKAV010003465.1 coordinate 1,606,435, forward strand.
GTGCAGACCTGCACTCGCTGCTCTCTGCCGTGCCCTGATACCGTCATGCAGCTCCTGCCCGGGCACCTCCCTGCCTGCGCTGCCTTGCAGCGGGGCTGAGCTGGGCTCGACTCGAAGCCCCTTCCCCACCCTGCACCCGGGTGCCAACGCTCAGCAGCAACTGAGCGGCGCTGGGATGGCTGGGCTCGCTCCGGGCTATTTTTTCCCCTCAGCTGCTGAGGCAGGAGCCTGGGGCTGGAGCTCAGAGTGAGGAGCCTCCACAAGTGCCTGGGTTGGGCGGCTGCAAAGCAGCAACATGTGGGGTGACAGCGAGGACGAGGTGGTGGCTCAGTCCCGCCGCTGGGATGGGGGTAACTGCAGTCCTGCCCTGCCCTAGCTCAGGGGACATCCCCCGAGAAGTTCCTGCAGAGCCCCCCTGGCTGGGGCTGGGAACATCCCTGCTGTCACGCAGGGAAGGGTATGGACACGGCCAGGCTGTGGCTCCCACAACGCGTTCGATCCCATCCCGATGCTCAGGCGACCCCAGGAGGCAGCATCTGCCTGAAGCATTGTTCAGAAATGGGTCTCTCCCTGCACCCGAGGCCGTCGGGGGATGGACTCCTGCCCCAGCAGTTCATCCTGTGTGCTGCCTGGCTTCCCAGCTGGAACGGGCTCCCCAGCCCAGAGCTCAGCTCCATCGCCTTTGCTCCATCATGAYCCCCCAACACCTGACACTTTACCCCTGCCCCAGACCTCGCCGTGACTGACCACGCCATGGGTTTCACGCGCCCAAGGGGCTGAGCTCTCTTTCCCTTCCCCCTGCAGAAATATCCTCAGCAGCGTCAGCCTCTTCCCGCAAAGCAGGAAAACCCTCCCTGCTCCCGTGCAGACTTCCTGGTTCAGGCACCGGGGAYCACGAAGCGCAGCCAGACCCCAGCCACCGCCGCCAAACCCCCTCCCCAGCCAGCCACTGCTGCAGCCAAACCGGCCTCAACTCCCGGGACCCTGCGACCCTGTCCCTGCTGCAGGCCCCCGGCCGCTACCGCCGAGGGAGTGGGAAATCCCACCCGGGCGAGGGGTGAAGGCTTTGGCAGCAAAGCGTAGAAATGTGTTACGGGTGTCGGAGCCCACGAGCAGGAACGGGGCCACGGGGGGAGCCAAGCACCGGGAGAAGGGGCGAGACGAGGCAAATTCTCTGGGGGACTCCGGCAGCCGCCACCTGTGATACCCCCGGGGGACCAGCAGGGACCGGGTGGGCATGGCCCGGGGCTCACCTGCCGGGGCTGCCTGGGGACTCGGGGTGCCCGGGGGAAAGCGGGACACCGGGGGGGAGCTGGAGGCACAGTGCACCCGATGACAGCGGGGACCCGGTGCGCCCCGGAGGGGGGGGGGGTACCGGGAGAGCCGGGGGCTCGGTGCACCCGGGGGTGCGGGGGGTGCCGGAGCTCGGTGCGCCGGGGGCTCCCGGGGGGCGATAGTTCTCGCTGCAGCAGGGGGTCCCGGGGGGCGGGCGCACTCACCGCTGGGCGCTGCTCCCGGCGCGGAGGCGGCGGCGGGGCCCTCGTACATCGCTCCCGCGGACCCGCCGATAACAAAAGCCGCTCCCCGGGCAGGTGCGGAGYGCGGCCGGGCATGCCGGGACCTGTAGTCCGGCCCGCCGCCTCCCGGGGTGCCCCCCCGGTCCTTCCCGCCCTCTCCGGGGGATGCAGCTCCCTGGGGGACCCCTGTCCATGGCCCCGGGAGGTGCCGGGTCCCGCGGCCGTGCCCTGGGCACGGCCGCGGGACCCGGCACCTCCCGGGGCAGATGCTCTGGGGCATCTCTGGGCTTACTGACACTTCGGGGACAGCCAGATCCGACACTGAGAGCATCCCCGATACCCGCAGTGGGGCTGGCTGGCAGCCCCGAGAGGGGCTCCAGGCTCAGCACAGCCAAACCCCCAGCCCAGGACACACAGAGCTGGAGCCCCATGTCCCACATCCACCCAGGCACGGATGTTTGGGGTGCAGCAAAGTGCTGGCAACTCTGCTGGGGTCCCTGGGGACAGGGGTGAGACTTGGTGCAGGCTGGGAGCAGGAGTTCTCCATCTGCTCCTCTGAGTCACCCTGGGGACCCACCTGGCAGGGCAGCAGAGCCTGCACCCACGGAGATGCAGATCTGGGTGCACAAATGCTGTCCCACACTGCACAGCCCAAGCAGCAAGGGCTGGCCTGGCTGGATCGCCTGCCTGCCCTGCGCAGGGGGCTTATTCCCATTGCCTGTCACGGATCCGTCTCTTGTTCTGGCAGCGGCTGCAGCAGGCTGCCTGCCCTCCCTGCCTCATCCCACGAGCCACCCCAGCCCCACTGCCCTCCGGAAGCACGCTGGGCCCTGCTGGGGCTGCCCGGAAAGCAGCTGTTGTTTTGCTCGTCCCTGGTCCTGGCACAGGCCGCGACAGGAAGCGCAGCCGCATCCCTGCTGTACTGGGGCTTGGCTGTGGCCGCGGGGCTGAGCTCAGCGCAGGATGTTCCCCCGAGCCAGAGGGACAGCACTGGAGCCAGCCCCGCTTCCCAGACCCACTCCTGCTGCCTTCGTCCCCAGCTCACTCCCACCCTAGCCCAACCTGCTACCAGGACCATCCAGGACTGACCACGGCATGCCACAATGGACGTGCAAACCTCCACGTCCCACCACGGTCTACAGCAGCCCAGGCCCTGTGGGTGGTGGGCACCCACCTCCCTCTGCAGCATGGCCAGGCACCGCAGGAGAGCCGAGCGAACGCACAAGGACAGAGGGGTTGATGCTGACAGTGAGGGGGAATGGCTGTGACTTTGTTCCCAGCTCCCTTTGATCACGTCCCCCTATCTCCCCGTGCTGGCGGCAGCCGTGTCGGGCTGATTAGTGTCCTGCCAGTAGCTGCACAGAACAAGCTGTGCTACAGCAGGCAGAGCTCAGAGCTGGGGGGTTGGGGATGATGCCTGGGCTCTCCGGCTGCCTCCCCGTGTCAGCGGTGGGTATCTCACCAAACCGATGCAGCAATCGCAGCACCCCAAGCCACCAGCACAGTGCAGATGTTGCTGTGTGACCAAGACTCCCCTCTCTAGGTCCCCCACCTCTGCCAGAGGAGCCCCTGTGTGCCCCCAGCCATCCCCCACAGCATGGATGCACAGGGCAGAGGCACAAACCTGCCAGGGATGGGGATGTGGGCATGCCGGGGTCACCCATGTTTCACCCTTCCATCCCCCAGCACGTACACCCCAGCAGGCAAAGCCCACAGCCCGGCCCCTGGCCACAGCCTCGCATGGAGCTGCTGCAGGCAATCCCCTGCCGCTGGGCTCAGCCTGTGCCTTCTTGCCCAAAAAGGTGCGTCCTGGTGGTGTCCCTGGCTCCATCCCCATGCCGAGGAGGCCGCCAGGCAGATGGGCAGCGCTGAAGTTGGTGGGTAATTTTGAGAACAGACAGTTTCCACCTCCCAGCACGATCCCTGCCTGGCACCCAGCACCACTTCCCCATCACCCTCCCCGGCCGCAGCTGTCAGAGTTAGCATTTCAGCTGAGAATATTTCCTCCTGCCATCTGTTCCCACTACGAAGCCGGGCTGCGGAAGGAGGCAACCAGGTTTGACTGAGTAAATCACTTTTTTTAACCTGGCCTCTCGCAGCTCCATCCAGGCTTCTCTCCATCAATCAGCAGGGCTCGCTCCCAACCGGCACGTTTATCCCCTAGAGCTCGTTAAAGTGAGCTCTGCACAGCAGCAGAGAGGAGATGCCAGTGATGCTGCCTAATGAACAAACATCTTAATTACTGGGAGTTCTCACCTCCTGACAGAGCAGACAGACACCTGGACAGAGCCGGCATGCTAACGACCCAGCACAGCAATGGGCAAGGGAAACGAGTCCGGGTGCAGGGCTGACAGTGGGAGCTGCCGCCAGTGCTGCGAGCAGGTGGCCCGTGCCTCACCGAGCATCATCCCTGAGGCACAGGGAGGGGCCCAGCCTGCCTGTCCCCCTGGCCGCCACCTGAGCCCTCGGCCAGGCATAGCAGGAGCAGAGCATGGGAACGAGCTCAACCAAGGTCATCCAGCCCCACGGGAGGGAACCACCAATGCTTGGCCCAAGGAGGGCGATGGCCACCTTCACCCCGGCTGCCCCAAGGGGACTCACTGACCTTCCCCAGCTGACAGAAGAACAGGCTCAGGGCAACACAGGGCTGGGGGGGTTATTTTATTCTTTGCTTTGGTCTATACAAAAACAACTTACAGAAATAATAAAATCTTCCATTCCTGAACCACACTCCAGTAACTGTCCATCCCTTTCTGGTGGAAGCGTTAAACCACCATCAGATCTAGAGCCTCTTTAAAAAATGTATTAGATAAGGGAGGAGGGGACGGAAACACACCACTCACCAAAAAGAAGGGAAACGGGTTAAAATGTGCAACAGAGATAAGTACAAGGACACGGTTCCTAATGCTGGAGTCACTCCTCTATGGGTACTGGTAGGATAGGCAGGTACACAAAGTCAGCTCCCCAATGGCTGATCGGAAAGAATTAAACCACAGACATCCCGATGGCTAAAACGAAGGTCCTGGGACATGGCACCCTTTGGTTTTAGCAAACTCTGGATTGGCCTGATTAAGTTAGAGTTCACAGAAAGCAAAGGGTTTTCCTGTGTTAGTGTTCTAGGAAAGGAATCTAACACGCAGAACAAATAGTGGGGAAGTTAGAAAGCACAAACTTAAAGACGGCAAAAGCCGTTGGCACCATATTAAAAATAAAAAAGAAATATATATTCATAGAAAAGACTATTTTGCCAATGAAAGGTCGCTAACGGTGCAGGGTTTGTGTGTTTTAAAGCTTCAGAAACAGTATCTTGGATGCTGGATGCAGCAGTAGGTGCTTGAAGCAGTCCCAGGAGGAAGGACCTTCTCCACAGACCCACAGCGAAGAAAAAAAAAAATCGAAAAATAAAACCTCTCGTGGGAATGGAAAAGTTTGTCTTCTCAGGCACTTCTGTCTCCCAAGTCCTTCTTGCGCATACTCAGCTCTGGGGCCACCCTCTTCTGTACGGAGAAAACACCTGCGCGCGGCAGGAGAGAGCTCCTGTTACGCAACCAAGGTGGGGTTTTGGAGGAGACCAGAGCCCAGGGCCCCCCCGAGCCCACGGGGCGATGGGGATGCCGACCCACAGCAGTGCCAGGGACCCCACGGCACGCCGGGCGCCAGCAGCCAGCTCTGCCTCCCCCAGCCGCCCGCCCGCCCTGCTCCAGGGCCGAGTGTGCCCTCGATAAGTGCCCGCACCCCAGGTACACGCCAGCAACTACCTGGTGCGGGGGCTGCGGGGCAGATTAGGCGAGCATGTGGTCAGCGAAGGGCGCTCGGACGCCGTCACTGTAGGCATCCATGGGGTAGTCCCCATCCATGTCCATGTGCATGTCGATGGGGTCCAGGGGGATGTCACCCGAGTACATGGGGCGGTAGCCGGGGTCCAGCTCTGCAGGGAAGAGACATGGCAACCTCAGCTCCTGCTGGCCAGAGACTTCTCCAGACCTCAGCCACCCTCCTGGTTGCCCTGCCCAGGGCAGCATGTGGCACGCGGCGCTGCAAAGGACACGAGGGCCACCCACCCATCCCAAGCCTCTGGGCCAGCCCAAGCGCACAGGGGAGCGGCTGCATGTGCTCCCCGGGGAGCTGAGCATCCCACTGAGCATCCCCAGGCAGGCCGGGCTGGCACTTTGCTAGCAGCCACCCAAGAAAGGTTTTAAAACCACCCTGGTTTGGCGAGATGAGGAACTGCCCCACCAGAGCACAGCCCGTGGGGGGACCCTGCAGGAAGAGCTGGCGCCGTACTCACCATCTGAGTAGGGCTCGTTGATGGGGATCATGCTCTGAGCCTACGAAAGAAGGTGACACAATTGAAGAGGGGATTTGCGCTCACGCGTGCATGATGCTCAGGGGCTACGTGGTGCCCAGCCCCGTCCCGGGTAACAGGTACCGCGACCCAGGGCTGCCAGAGAGCCGAGGCCACAGCCCATCCACCCCCTGCCTCCCCCAGTTTGCCAGTCGCTCCTCCCCGAGCTCTGTCTGGAGGCAGTGGCAGCAGCTTTTGGAGGCAGGTTGGGGCCGTCCCAAGAGGGCCCGGTTTCCCCAGGGAAAAGAGCTCGTCTCTGCGCCCAGCAGGATGCTCACCGCCTCCCAGGCTGCCGGGTCGTGCTTGAAGAGGGAGTTGGTGAGCTCCACGGAGACGCGCTTCCTGTAGTCGGGGTTCTTGTCCTCCGAGATTCGGAAGAGCACGGCGGCCGCGTAGGTGGCTGCAGGGGAAGGAGGGCAGCCTCAGCTCCCGGTGCTGCGTGGCACCAAAGCACCAGAAGACCCAGACCAGCTGCAGCTGGGGCGATGCCAGGTGGCGGAGAGCCCCCAGCACAGGGCCCGGCACGGCGGCACTCACCCGTCCCCTCATTCCTGGAGTGCAGCAGCTCCATCAGCGGAGCCGAGGCCCCCTCCGCATCAATGGCATCTGCTGCCTCCTTGTCCTGGGCCAGCTCACACAGCACGCCAGCCGCGACACGCTGGATGTTCTCCACCGGCGAGTAGAGGAGCTGTCAGGAGAGATTAGTGGCAACGTGAAGCAGCCAGCGAGGAGCTGTCATGCTCCTGATGTGGTCTGACACGCACGGGTGCCACCAGCCGAGCGCTGCAGCTCCCTGGCCCCAGCACCGCGGGGAGGTGGCAAAGCGCAGCCCCCGTGTCCCCCCAGCCCCTCACCTGCACGAAAAGAGGGATGGTGTTGAGGCGGAAGATCTCCATGCGGTTCATGGGGTCCCGGGCCAGGATATGCAGTGCCCCTGTGCACCCCTCCACAATCTCCTCCATCTTCACTCCGTCCTGCCAGGGGACAAGCGCTCAGCCAGGGCACCCCGCACCAGGGCACGGCCACCCTGAGCGTGGGCACAGGCTACCCCCCAGGGACAGGTCAGCTTTTGGGATGCCAAGCTGTGCCAGGAGCAGGGCAGAGGGGCACCCCCGGCAGACCCTGCTGCAGGGACTCACCGTGTAGGGCTGCTGCGTGCCGGCTGCTACGTGTCGCTGGGCGTCCTGGTGAGCCTTGACCAGCAGCTGGACCAGGCGGGGGATGACGGCGGCCTCCTGGAGCGGGGCATGGTTGGCTGGGCACAGGGCCAGGTTGCGGATCAGGCCTATGGTAGCCTAGAGGAGAGAAGCAGGGAAGGAGAGGTTCGTCTCGACCATGGATCGGAGCAGCACGTGCTCCCCATGGGACCCGCCAGCCAGGCCCCCCTCCCCCTGCCTGTCCCACCCCATCCCCCTCTGCGGCGCAGGCTGACTTCAACTTCCTCCCACGCCAGATCCGGCCCCCTCCCCGCGGGGGAGGCTGGGGCGAGTATTGATTCCAGCCGAGCAGCCAGCACAAGCCATTTCCTCCATCAACTGCCATCGAGGACGCCGCCCAACAGGACCAGGGCTGCAGTGGCAGCAGCCCACCATCGCTCCCTGCATGGCACCAGCTGCAGACCCCCTCAGCAGCACGTCCCACCACGGGCCAGCAGCCAGGGGCTCGCTCGAGCCCAGCCACTGGCTTCCTCCAGCCCCCAACATCCCCCCAGCCCCTCACCTTGACCAGTGGCCACTGGTTGGGCTGGTTGAGGAGCTTGACGATAGCGGGGATGCCGTAGTTGAGCCGCACCGAGTTCTGCGCCATCTCGGCCTCGGGGTGCCGGCTGGTGAGGTGCCGGAGAGCGCAGACAGCCGGCTCGGTGATGTCCTCCTTGTCGCCGGCCCGCAGGATGGTGTGGATCAGGGCCTCCACCCCATTCGACTGTGTCACCAGGGTCTTGTTCTTGCTGTTGTTGCAGGTCAGGTTGGAGAGGGTGCCGGTGGCACAGGTCAGCACATTCACATCGTCGGAGCTCAGCTGGTTCACCAGGATCTTGAGGACACCGTCCAGGCCCTCCTGCGGGAGTGGGGACAGGAGGTCGGACCAGTACCCGCGCGGCCGGATCTGGGCTCAGCCAGCAGCTGCGCTGCAGCCCCGTGCCCGTCCCGTGTCTCTCATCTGGGCATGGGGAGGCAGAGCTGCTCCCCCCAGAGGAACGGGACACCCGGCCTTGGAGAGGAGGAGCCCCCTCCCGCAAGGACAGCTCCTGCCATCGCAGAGAGGATCCAGCCCCCAGCCGTGCTCTTCCTCCCAGACCTGGCACTCTCTCCCCTTGAGACCCAGGCTTGTGTGGCTGTCCTCGCTGGAGATCACACAGCCCTTGCTGCGGACCCCAGCCCCCCAGCACCCCATGTCCCGGCCCCATATGCCCCCCGGCTCTGCACGGGCCAGAGCAGGCAGCAATGGTGGAGAGGCAGCATTTGCGCCTCCCACACTGCGCCTTTCCCTGTCCCTGAGCAGCCAGAGCTGCTTCTCTGCGATGCTGGCACGGTGTGAGCAACAGGCGCTCCCAACATGTGCAGCTTTACTTAGAGTTTAATGTCTCCAGCAGCTTTTCTCTGCTGGGAAGTGCAAACAATGCACACGCCAGYGCTCCCTGAGCGGTCCCAGGGTGACCCTGGTCCCAGCCATGCCGGCAGGCAGCCAGCAGTGGGGCAGGAAGGAGTTAAAGGCACCATGGCCACGTCCCCCCCTCAATCCGCAGAGCCAGGGATGGTTACACGCCAGCCCAAATAGTTTCCACGCTGCATCAGGCGCTAATCTGCACAGGGAGGCGGCCCCAGCAGATGGGGAACGCATCAGGAGGCAGCAAAGGGCTGGGGAGAACAACCCCAGAGCAGAGCTCGGGGTCATCCTCGCACCGGCTGCCACCCAGCCCCACGGGCACAACTGCCTCGAAGGCAGCTCTGACGGCAGCTCCCTCGCTGGGGAAGGAGCCGAGCAGGCGGCCAGCGCCAGGGCAGGCTGCCAGGGGCTCCCTGAGTCAGAGCAAGCAGCAGCCCTGGCGATGCCCCGCGGAGCACATGAGCTACCGCTGGTGGCCTTGGCCCCCCGCCGGGGACACGGCACGAATGCTGGCAGCCAGCTGGCACGGGAAGGGCCATGGGCAGTAAGCAGCAAGCAGCCTCCCGTGACGCCAGGCAAACCCCTGCTGCAGTGGGGCTCGGGCACAGCTGGGCATCCCCTCGCTCTGCCAGGCACACACGCTGCCACAGCCCGCAGCTCACAGGGATTGGAAATGGCACAAGGACGTTGTTTTGGATTCAGTCTGGCACAGGCAGAGGGTGAGGGGCGGCCCAGCAGCTGGTACGGAGAAGCCTCCGAAATGCTGCATTGAAGCACGATTCAGGGTCCCGCAGACTCACCTGTTTGGTAGCCACATCAGAGAGGTTTCGCAGGGTCCAGAGACAGTTCTGGACCAGCCTGGGGCTGGAGCTGGTCAGGTGCTTGCCCAACGCCTGCATGCCRCCTGCCAGGGAAGGAGACACCAGCCCATCTGTAAGTACCCAAAGCTGCCCCAGCAGAGAGGAGAAGGGAGACGCAGTGGGTCTGCATGGCGAGCGTGGGCTGGGCACCACCCGACCGATGCCTCCAACGCACGATGCAGCCTCATGGCTTAGTGGAGGCTAAATGTGGTGCGGGAAGACAGCTCCTGGCTGGCCAGCCAGGCCAGATCCTGCCCACGCACGGTGCTGGGAAAGCACCTCAGCGGCCTTTCAGAGCAAGAAACCAGGCCGCACACAGGTGGTTTCACCTGGCCGTGCAAGGCATCTGCCTGTCTCGCACATCAGCTGTGAGACGGCACCCTCAGCTGCATCATCCTGCCGCTACCATCCTCCTCCTGTTTGACACCAGCTCTGCCGCAGCCCCCCAGCCCCTCTTACCAGCCTCAACGATAGCAGGCTTGTTGCTGGGACACACCGACAGCACCTTGAGCACCCGGCTTGTGGTCCAGAGCAGCTTCTCGTAGTTATAGCTGCGCATGATCTGCACCAGGGCCTGGGGTCCTCCGTTGGCCAAAATAATCAGCTGCAAAACAGAAGGGCCAGGGTTGGGGTGTGCGGCAGCTCTGGGCTGCTGGGACCAGCTCTCTGGTTTCCCCAGCTCGTGCCAGGACACAGGTCAGGCAGGAGGTCCAACCCTCAGCACACAGGAGTGCTTCGGGTCACCCCCGCTGGGGCCATGCGCTGCCACTGCCCCCCCCACCCTGCGCACCGGGGTCCCTCGCCCCGCACCGCAGGCAGGATGGGCAGCAGCCCCCTGCCCAGCCAGCGTCAGAGCAGGTCCAGGGACCGAACCTCCGCGCAAGGCCAGGACGACTCGTGCGTAGGAGGAGAGGAGCAGCCAAAGAACAAAGACAGAGGCATTGCCCAGAGCAGCGGGGGGAGAAACCCAGCTGAGCCGATCTACCGGCCAGACTGGGACAGTCTGCGCTTTCAGGGACGCTCCACCTGCGAGAGGTCAGACGTGGCAGCGTTGCAGACAGCACAACTGCTCTGCTGCTGGCTGCGGCCGGGGGCACACAGGCCGAGACGGCGGGAGCTCCCACCCCTGTGCTCCCGGGCTTCTGTCTGCAAGGAGCAGGGTTGGGCAACCACCCCCTTCCCTGCCTCCCCCGGCAGGACCCTGTGCCGCAGGGCAGGCCAGGCTCCCCGGGCCCACCTTGCTCTCCTGGTTCCCATAGGCGAGGAGCTGAAGGCAGTCGGTGGTGATAGCCAGGAACTTGGGGTTGTTCTTGTTCAGCAAGGGAACCATCTTCTGCAGGCCGTCGGCCAGGCGCACAGCCATCTTGGCCCCTTCCTGGTAGAGCAGCAGGTTGTGCAGGGTGGTGATGGCGTAGAAGAGGACTGACTCGACCGGCGAGCTGCAGGCAGGCGACATCAGTGCGGGCAGCTGCCTCCAGGCTCGCCAGGCTGCCAGCGGAGCCCCCAGGGCTGCCCCGAGCCCCGACTCCCACCCAGCACCCTGCAGCAGGACCCGGTGCAAGGCTGCCATGCTGTGTGGCCCTGGGGCTGCCCTCCGGGAAGGGACACCGCCTCCTCGGGGCAGAGCGGAGACCGAGCCCTGTCTCCATGGACAAGGCAGTGGGGGGGGCCTCTCCCCTCCTCCTGCCCCCACACAGGCTCCAAATGCAGCAAACCCCTGGGGCTTTCGCAGGCTAAAAGGCTCAAGGTCTCCCACTCCCTTGTTTTGGCGTGAGCAGGAGGAGGACCCGTGTCTAGGGACAGCACAAGCCCTCCCCTCCTCTGCCCCCAGCCCAGACACTCGCCCGGCTGCCAGCCCAGGAGAGACCGCTCGGCTCTGCCGTCCTCTCGGGACCCCGCACCGGCAACCCCATACCTCAGCATCCTGACGAGGGCCGGGATGCCGCCAGACTTGAAGATGGAGAGCAGGCCCTCGCGGTGGTGCGAGAGGTTGTGCAGGATGCTGGTGGTGCAGCGGGCTGTGTCCAGGTCGCTGGTGCTCTGCATGGTGCGGACCACAGCCGCCACGATCTGGGGCGACTGCATCAGGGCACGGCGCGACGCCTCCTTCTTGGAGAGCTGGTTGACGATCATGGCCGCTTTGCTGACAACGACCTGGGGGGAGAGAAGCCAGTGGGTGGGAGGGGGTCCTGCTGCCGCCCATTGCAGCAGGGACAGGAGAGATCCCACTCTGCCGGGCAAGAGTCGGTCCGGGGGTGCCGCACATCGTGCCAGGCAGGGCAGCGCTGGAGCAGCAGAGTCGGCACAGCCAGCGCAGGCGAGGATTGCCATTTTTAACAATTCTCATCCACGTTGCTCCAGGAGCTACGCTGCATTTTGCAGCAGTGGGCAGCGTGTGGTCAGGTCCACAGAGCACAGGCGTGCTGCAGGGACGGGCAGGGGGAAGGCGGGGGGGCTGGAGCACCGAGAGCCGGCAAGAAGCACTCGGTGTCGGTGCAAGGCCAGGGCAGGAGAGCCGTGCCAGAGCAGCAAGGACAGGCTATGGAGATGTGGGTGGGCAGAGGTGGGCTCAGTCCTGTTCCAGCACAGAGGCAACCACAGAGCTTTGCCGAGAGGAAGGAGATGGACAGTGGCTGCGGAGCCCCACGAGGATGGGAGCCCGGCTGCGCTCCCGCGGCTGGGGAAGCATGCCCCACAAGCCTGGCAGCTGAAAGCCCAGAGAGACGTGCAGGCAAACCACGCTTCCTTACCGGGTCCTCATCATTGAGCAACTTGGTGAGCTCCGGGATGGCACGGGTGGCCAGCTCAGCGTCGTCCTGGTAGTTGATGAGGTGCACAATGGCTGATTTCAGCATCTGCGAGGGCTCTGCCAGGCGCTGCACGTTGGTCTGCTGCCCCTCCAGCTGGGTGGTGATGAGCAGGGAGCGGTCCTCCACCGTCTCGGGGTACATGGCGGCCCGGACACGCTGGGCCCGGGTCATGGCCAGCTGAGCCTCCATGTCTGCTGCAGGGGGAGAGGGGGAGGCAGCGTTAGACTCAGGCTCTCTCCGAGGAGCACTCCCAGCCCTGCTTTCCAATTTCAATTAGCTGAGCCAGAGCTTAGCACAACGACACTGGCAACGTCAGCAGTCCCAGCACACTCTGCAAGGAGCCAGTGCTTCAAAGTGTAAACAGATACAGCAGCGCAGAGATAAGACAACGCTCAATTAGGCAGCATGATCAGGCAGTTGTCACACAAGGCCCGTTAATTAAAAAATTAAGCATATTTGCAACCTGGGACCAGCTGGCACTGGGTATTAGGAGGACACGGAGGCCTTCCCCATCAAGGATGCCGGGACAAGCGTGACCCGAGGGGCAGAGATGCTGCAGCAGCCACCCGTGGTCCCCACCTCTGCGGCACAGGGACTGCGCAGGGCTCGGGAGGGCTCATCCCTCTCCATGGGGGTCTGCCTCCCTGGGGAGCTGGCGATTAAACCTTCCAGGGCCCATCACTGACAGGGGAACTGCAGAGGCAAGCAGAGCAAATCAGCCCTCTTTTAAGGGATAAAGCCAGGGGAAGCGTCTCCTTTGGCTTTGGGGGCTGCATCTCTGCCTGCTTCGCCCTCGCAGCAGCAGGAGAAGACGGGCCGGCCGGCAGGGCTTTATGGCACATGCCGGCAGCTCTGCCAGCCACGCTGAGACAGGTTTCCCAAGCAGGCAGACAGGCAGCAGAGCAGACGGCCGATCCGTGGGCTGGGATCAGCTGTTCCTATCTCGAGCCAACCCACCGGCGCGCTCGGATGTGTGTACAGCTCAGCACCAGTGCGGGCTGGCTGCGTGCCGGCCCTATGCAAGCGCTTCTCAGCGCGGGGAAGGACAGGAGGGAGCATATTTTAGGCAGTAACAACTCCCGGGGTGTGGAAGGCAGCGTGGAGGAGTGCCCAGAAGGAGCACGGCTTGTGGGGGAGGCAGAGGAAGGCAGGAGTGGAGCAGCCGAGCTCACGGACATGCCCGGCCCCATAGCCCCTACCTTGCGCTTGGCTCTGGCCCTGGCTCCCTCCCTGGCAGTAGCTCGTGGTGGTCGTCTTCTTGATGGTGTACTGCTTCCCGTAGACCTCATCATCATCCCCGAGGCACTTGCTGCTGACGGAGGGCACCTGGGTGTTGACGCCAGAGTGGATGCCCGAGTCATAGGTGTAGGTTTGCTGCCACTCCGTCACCTTGATTGGCTGCTCCATCATGTTCATCACCTCCATGGCTGCTCTGCAGGGCAGGGAAGGGAGAAGTTACGCCTCTGGCAGAGCCCAGATCGCCACAGCACCCTCCTGCCCCTCTCCTGCACCGAACCACGTGGCAGACCCCAGCGCAGCAGCCGGCCCCTGTGCAGCCCACGAGCAGATCGAGCAGATCGCTATCTGCCCTCCTCCCCCACGCGAGATGAAAGGCGGCACCAGGATGACGAACCCACAGCTCAGCACTTTGCTGCTCGTGTTCAGACATGAACGCGGCTGCAACCGGTGCAGACCGCGCACGGCTGGCTGAGCCGTCAGCCAGCGCCTGCCACGCAATGCCGTGTCTCACTGCCTCGGCAGCGAAGGTGTGAGCAGGCTCTGCCCTGCGTGGAGGGATCCCGCAGCCAGGCTCCCCGCTCCCCCCATGGCCAGGGCCCCCTTGCTCCAGGCTCCCCTGGCTGCCCACGGGCTTTTTAAAGACCAGTTTCTGGAGACAGGACCTGGCAGAGAGCTGGGGACAGCCACAAGGCTGGAGCTCCAAGAATAAAACGAACCTTTTTAGAAGCCCTCTGGGATGCTCCTAAAGCACCTAAAAATAACCAGGCAAAGCCACCGGCTCAGCTCTCCTGTGGGTGCTCAGCACCACAAGCGCCCATGGCGTGGTCCCGGGGCTGGGYGCTCCCCATGCTGTGCCGAGCACCACGCCATGGCTGTGCAGTGCCAGGACAGGGCAGCCCAACACATCCCAAAACTCAGGACAAACCAGCCAAGGTTGCTAGCGAGCAGGGCTGGGTTTCCCTTGTCTTTAATTTGGGGACGCAGGGGGAGGGAGGATGGCTCAGGGATTAACCCCGGAGCTCATCGGGGCAGGTGGACCCTGCAGGGCTGTGAGTCACCAGCCCCGCATCCAGCCCCCCAGCACGGCCAGGAGGGGAGGGATGGAGGCAGCGCCCAGCCAGGCACCCGCCGGGATTTCTGCCCCTTCCTCCGGCCGCACAGGAGGCTGCGCAGGGGTGGGGATGAGTCAGAGTTTCAGAGGTGATAAGAGGCAAAGGGAGCAGCTGCCGCCCGGCATAGCTGGGCGCAGCAGCAACCACACTTCCAAACAGAGGCGTAATTACCACCTCCACTGGCACTGATTCATGCAGCAAGCTGGACCAGGGCGGCCGCGCGCCCCTGGCTCCACTCCAGCAGCCGGCACAGCTCAGGGCTCGCAGGGACCAGCCAGGCTGGTGCGGCAGCCTCGGGCCCCAGCACCCTCCTCGGGGGAGCAAGGGGAACGGGGGACAAGCCCCCTGCCAGCCCCGGCCCCCCGCCACGCCAGCGGCTGAGTCAGGGCGTCGGGTGGTGGCCGAGGACGCAGCTTGCGCGGGGCGGCCTGGCAGGGCACGGCGCGCATGGGCTTGGCGCGGCTCGCCCCAGCGCTGCCGGCTGTTCCCAAGGAGTGGCCAAGCCTTCCCAAGCGGCACAGGCCGGCGCTCACAGGGAAAAATCCCAGCCTGGGCACAAACACTCATTCCCGGGGAGCAGCAGCTGGGAAGGAGGCAGGAGCCCCGCCGCGCTCCCATCCCCTGGCTGGATGCATCCTGCATCCCACCATGTCCGTGTCCCCCCCCACCCCCAGCCACCTTCCTGGAGCCACTGCAGGGCACTGCTCCTGTCAATTCAATATTTTTTGAGCTGTCAAGCAGCAATCCGCAGACTAAGTACTGCTCTGGTTTTAATGGGTTGTGCATAATGCATGTTTATAAGGCAGCAAGAGAGGGACCCACTAATGGAGGCCAGTGGGGGCAGATCATTCCCGGGCACGGGCTGGGGTTTCCGTTTGGTGCGGCAGGGCGGTGCGTGACGCACAGCGCCGGGGGCGAGGGGCGAGCCCGGCTCTGCTCCCCACCCCGTGCCAGAGCAGGGTTCGGCCAGGAGAGCCCCTGCGCCGAGCTAGGAGTGCCACAGTGCCGCACACCCCCGTGCGTATTCATGAGCTGTTGCATCGGTGTTTGGGAGAGCAAGTCCTCCCAGCTGGGTCACCCTGGCCATGGTGGCTGAGCCTCCAAATTGTATCAGGAAGCCTGAGAAAAACAATGCCAAATCATGCCCTAGGAAGCATGGCGGGCAGGAGAGCGCTCTGCTGGCACCGGCAGGGCAAGTCACCACGGTGCAGGAGCTGGTGTGGGCCATCGCACGCACACCCCAGCCAGGAGCTGGCATGCAGAGCCCTGGCAGCGGGGCTGCGGCCAGAGGGACCCCGGCACCCCCAGGCTGAGACTGGAAAGCTGCCCTGGACAGGGTGGGCAAGGGGAGAGCGGAGCTGAGGGCAGGAAAGCTGCTTGCACCACAGAGCAGGGTGTAAGGACCCCAAGAACCCACCCCAGCCAGGGCAGGGACCCCCAGGCAGCAGCGAGCTGGAGCTGGCGGGGGGGGCTGGTGCTGCCTGCACCATTGGTCGACTGGTAACAGCTGCTCTGCAATTTACAGGCATTTGACAGGCACTTAATTTTTCAAACCTCCGTGAGTTCAGCTCAGACACCGGCTTCTTAGAGAGCCCTGCATTATGCATGAGCCATCCCCCACCACCCCCTCTGTCTGCACCGCCAGCACCCCAGAGACATCAAAAGCCAGCAAAGCTCCTCAGAGCCCAGACACAAGCTCAGGTGATCAGCCCCAGACAAGCTCCAAGCAGGAGAGTGGGTCCAAGCTAGTGAGCACCGTGTTAGACCCGTCTGAGCGTGGCACCCTGCACCGAGGGGAGAGGGACCACCGGGGACAGGTGTTACACCTCAGGGGACTCTCCATCCCCAGGAGCCCCCCAGAAGGGACCACAGGCACCTCACTAAACACGGCCCCCATCCTTCCCCTGGAGCATCATCCTGCCAGCAGCCCCGGGAGGTTTGCTCACAGCCACGGGCCACCAGCAAGGCCAGCAGCACCCGAGGTGACAGGGCCAGTGGAGCAAATGTCAGACACTCCAGCAGCAAGCAGTGACATTTTCTGAACCCCGTGTCAAGTGTCCTCTGCTCACCAGATGCCCGATGCAAGCTTCTTCCCCGTCCTCCACAGCTGGGCTCTGTCCCCAGATGTCCTCCCTCCTCCTCAGCGGGAGCAGAGCGAGACGCACGCCCCCCCAGGCAGGGGATGCTGGTTACGCCTGGGTTCACCTTCAGCAGGAGCCATTCACCAGCGAACGGCTGGTGGTGAACAGCTGCAGTGGGGCAAGACCCCCACCATCCCCAGGGCCCCAGAGAGCAGCGAAGGGGAGGGCAGCAGTTCATGCAGGGGGGAGAAGCCGCAGGTATTTAGGACACACGTGAAAATACCTGCCCTGGAGGGGTCAGCCGTGAGTACGGGGGATGCTTGGGTGGGCTCCAGCCCCCTCCACGACCAGGCCTGTCGGTAGGACGATTGCTGCTGAGCCCGGCCCTTGTCTCCCTCCCATCGGGCTGTTATCAACCAGAGCAGTACCACTGAGCGCCGGCTGAGCCCCCCTGCCTGCACAGATCTGGGACCCCCGGGGGAAACAGGACTCACTCCCGGGAACAGCAAGAAACCCCCCAGGAAACGGTGAGGCAGATGTGGGGGACCCCACAGAGGAGACAGCGGGTTTGGGGGAGCACCTCCAATGGCCCCATGTGGGACATGGGGCTGGCAGGGGCTTCAGCCACTCCCCGTGCAGGGGAGAGCCAGGAGAAGGTTAATCCCCCTCCCACCACTTCCCGCAGCCAGGAATGCCAGGGAAGGCAGAGGAAGCTCCCGCGGCTGTAAGGCACCGGCCAGCAGCTCATCCACCCCCAGAGCCATTTGATCAGCGTCCAGGCGGCATCACCCCCCGAGACACCGTCTGCGGAGGAAGTCTCCAGCAAACACGCAGCCCTGGGCCTGACCAGCCCTTCCCTCCGGCTGCCGGGAGAAGCCTTCGGCCTCACGCAGGCAGGACACAGCCGACAGATGCACAGCTGAGCTGCCCAAAACAGCAGCAGGGAAGCCATGAATGCCGCTTCATGCAAAAATAGTTATTGCCCAGGGACTTCCTGGGGGGCAGCGGTCCTTGGGGTGAGCAGCCATGACCCCCAGCAGGGGGTCACCCCTAAGCGAGCCGGCGGGGGGCACAGAGCACCCCCACATCCCAAGTCCCAGGCAAGGGCCGCACAGGAGCAGGAACCAGGACCTGGGGGGTGGGTGCGAGAGGCAGCCGAGCACATCACGCATAGCTCCAGCCCGCCCTCGCCCCTGTGCAGAGCACGCTGTGCTGCCCAGCCCCGAGCAGCGTGGGATGCCGGCCRAGGGGCTGCCATAGCCCTCCACAGAGCCCTGTCCTTGCACACATCCTTCCCAGCCCCACTGGGAACAGAGAGCAGCAGCGCTGGAGGTGCCCCCGCTCCGGAGCCACGCTGCACGAGGGGATGAGCTCGGCTGCGGGAAGCGTGCGAGCAATTGTAATTACAGTCACTTAGGCTTTTAAGAAAAGGAAAGAGGTAGTTAAGGCAATTCAACAAATGCAATGCAAGGAAAGACTCTATTTTAGAAGCACTTACACTACACACAAGTGATCTCCAGTCCTCCCCACCCGCCTGGAGAAGCCAAGGGATTAGTGCTCGCTTGCTCAGACAGCGAGGCTGGGGCAGAGCAGCCTTGACAGCCGGCAGCAGCAGAGCCCTCCTAGGGGCAAGGGCACCCAGGGCTCGGTGCACCCAGGAGAGCTGCACCCCGAGGTCCCCCATCACCTGCAACCCCCTGCCCAGAGGCACCCAGAAGCGACACCACTGCACCGACAGCTAACGAAGCTGGGGCAGCAGCTAACGAAGCTCCCACAGATGCTGCAACAGACCCAGCGCTGTACAAAAGCTTCAATGGTTTTGAAGAGGATCCCTCGCAGGAACAYGCAGCAGGAGGAGGCAGAGAAAGGAGCTTTTCAAGACCTCACCAGCATCAATGGGAAGTGTTAGAGTCAGATCCCAGCTACCACGAGCCCTTTCAATGGGGCTTTACAGTGAAGATAAGTGGAAGAATTCAAAGGGGAAGGAGAGCAGCTTGAAGTTTAATGAGGAGGAGACGAGCAACCGGCCTCTCGTTAGAAAGCACGCTGTAACAGCACGAGGCTGCCCCAGCCCTGCACACAAAGGAGCCGATGGCCTTTGTTCATCAGCGCTCACACGTCCGGAGCAGCTCCCAGCCACCCCAACAGCTCTGACAACTTCAGGTCACTCGGGGAGGGTAGCGAGGGGTGCAAGAGCCACTCTCCAGACCTGGGCTCCCCCACTGGAGGAGGCTCTAAAACCCTATTTATTTTCCAGCTGCTCCTGAAGAGGTTAAGTTTGAGCTGCTGAAAGCCCTGTGCAAAGCCCCCACTCCCACTATTCAGGCAGCACCAGAAATGCCACATCCCCCCAGGTGCGGCGAGACTAGGCTCCCGGTGGCAGAGCCGGCCCCGGCAGCGCAGCATCTCTGCCACGACCCGCTCCGCTCAGCTGATGCTCTCCATCAAGGCAGAGCATGTTCCCCAAGCCTCTGGAAGTGCCTGCCTTCACCCGAATTAACCGCTACTGACAGCTTCAGCACACGCCAAGTCCAGGCCATAATATTTTGGCACTTCACATCCCAAAAATGACAAGGTATTATCCATCAAGTGCTCTTCCGTTGCAAGAGCACGCGCAATGCCGGGCATGACGCCCACCCTCCCGCAGCACACTGAGGGGCGGCCAAGCCCTCGCATGGGGCACCATGGCCCCAGGAACCACCGGGCACCCAGGACTCGTGCAAGAGCTGTGCCAAAGCACCATCCACTGAACCACAGCTTGGGCTCCCCGGGGAGCCCCGCTGCCCATGCCGTGCCCTGCCACAGCCCCAGCTCGCCCAGCGTTACCTCCCTGCCCCACATGCACAGCACTGCTGGGCACCGGCACGGACTCAGCAGCTCTGTTGTGCCCTGACTTGGGGGCAGCTCCCCCTCGCACAGCTCCAGTGCTGTGCCTGGCCGGCTCTGCCTGTGCGGCACAAGCCCCACGGCAGGACCCAGCCCAAGGAGGGGTTTCCCAGGGACATTCATGCACCGAAGACCCATCGCGGGGCTTGTGGCAGAGCATCTCCCCTCCCCACATCCCCACTTGCTGGCACAGACACCACCATCCATGGAGACCCGCGGAGACTGCAGGATCGGGAGGACCCAAGCGGGCATATCCCCTCCTCAATAAAGTTTGCTGATCTCATTAGAAACACTGCTGGGAAAGATAGGAACTCGCCACTTGTCCATGGAAAGGAGAACTGGCATGATGCAACTAATCACGATAACTCCATCTGGATAAGAAAAAAAAAAAAATCATTATTTTGTTTTAAAGAGCACAAAGAACAAGTTGTCCTTTAAGAACATGATAATTGCAGGCTTTAAATTTAGGCTTTGAGGCTCACAGGCTGTTCCCAGCTCCTGTCATGGTGTCCAGAAACAGGGCTTTTACCACCTGGCCCTGATGGCACTGGAGGAGCCGAGGCAGCGGGGAGGGACGCAGGGCTGCTGAGCCCCGGCTTAATTTCTCCATCCAATTGTATTACATCTGTAAAGTTCAGACGCTTCACAAGAAATTATCACCAACACCCGTCAGCACCCGGCCTGTCGGAGCAAGTTAATGATTTGTCACCAGGGCTCTGCCTGCGCGTCACAGCGATTACAGCAGGGCTCCTTCCAGCAGCCAAAGGTCTCTCCCCCACCAGTGGAGCACACGCACTTTATCCAGCCATCCACCCCCAAAAGCCATGCGGGACCACAGCGCATCCCACACCACAGGGTCCATGTCTCCAGCACCGGAACAGGCTCCCCTCCGGGAGGGCACCACTGCTCACTTGCCTTCACCGCCTCCTGCGTGTTTGATCACCCAGGCATGGGATATTCAGAAGACACTGAGCATCCCATCTTCACCCCCTCCACCCAGCCGCCAGCTCCGGCTCCTGCTCAGGGTCTCAGAAGGAGTCCAAGGACTCGCTCGGCTCAAACGAGCGCAGACATTGCAGGGCTGCTCGACGAGCCCCAGCATCTGCAGGCACAGCACGAGGCTCCTGCCCTGTTTGCAAAGCGATTTCGTAGCCGAGCGACCGAGGCATGTCGAAATGCCTCTGGGCCTGTCAGCAGCCACAGCAAAACCCATCAGGGCTGGCATATTTAGAAGGGTATTTCAAACCTCTACCTAATTAGAAACATCTTCATCTCCCCCCGCAGCCATTGACGAGCCATGCAGCATTCCCGCACCAGAGGCAGGAAGCAGAGGGGGTGAGGAGCTCTGCCCATCAAGGCACCTGGGCACAGGAGCCTGCGTGGCTCTGAAGCCAACCCAGTTAAGCACAGTCGTGGTCTTTAGCTGCTTAGGTCAAGTTTTAAGACTTCTATGGAGAGGGAGTACCTGCACCTTCACGCCCCTGCTGTCCTCCACCGCTTTGCCAAATAGTGTCCATAGGGAAGGGGGGTAAAACCAACCCCCCCGAAGCGGAGAACGCTGCAACGATTCAAGGCACCAATGCAGCCCTGGTGTCTTCCCGAGCTGCCATCCCAGCTGCTTCCATCCACACAGACCGACCTGAGACACCCCACAGTCTCATGGGACTAAGAGCCACCACCCAAGCCCCGGCTCTGGGTGATGCTAGGTGCCCCACGCACCCTGTCTAGGTGGGAAAGCACCAGCTGAAATCAAGGTAAAAGCTGAAGTCCAAGGTAGGCTTGTACTGTTTTAATAGAAATTAAATTTCTTTTTAACTTCTGTTAATTAGAAGCCAGTCTAATTTAAACCTTCAAGACTAGCACAAGCCTCAGTACAGATGCCACAATTAAAGTCTTGCAAGTTCTCTGCAAAGAGCCTCCGCTTCCCCAGCTTGCAAAGCGAGGGCCAAGGGCACCACCGCTCCCCAAGGCTCTGCCATCTGCGAGCGGCAGCGCGCCCAGCAGAAGCACCGTCTTAAACCCCAGAGATCTGGAAGTGCGATAAAAAGCCAAATCCCATCAAGTGCTCCCACACCAAACCACAGCCTTGAAGGGAAGCCATCGTCACAGGAACAGCCTCAGCTGAAAGAGCCATGCAGCTGCACCACAGTTGCCTGCCCCAGCTGCTAGAGCTGATTAAAGATTTCAGGTGGGGGAAACAAAGGGGGGAGTTAGTGGGATTAGGACAGCACCAAATATTACACTGAAATACAGTGCTGGGACCAGAAGGGAAATTCTCCAAGGTCCCCAGCTGCAGCCAAGCCACCACCCGCCCACACTGCTGAGGTGGTCGATGCTCCGGGGACAGTGCACAAATCGCTCACATGCCCAGCCCCAGCAGATCCCCCCAGCAGCCCGGCTCAGCCCCACCGGGATGCACACGCTTCCTGGAGCCGGTGAGGATACGCCACATCGCCCAGACAATAGACCATAAACGCCATTGTCTGGAAGGGAGAGACCTGCTGCAGCCGCCCCCACCTTCCCCCAGCGCCCCATGAGCCCCCCGAGCACTGGGGACCCGCATCTCCCCCAGCACCTGCGCAGGAGCCAGCCCTGGAGGGGAAAACACCCCTCAGCCACTGATGCCAGGAACTCTGTGCATTCCCATCCTGATGGCCAACTTGTTTAAGCCAAATTAGCAGTAAAATGGATTTTTCATGACACTTTATGGAAATCCTCCAAAGTGATGAACAGTTACAGGCTTCAGATGTGCAAAGACTGTTTCACTGGGTACCCCGCATCCTTCCAGCCGACTCTGATAAAACACCGACAAGGACACAGAAAGGGACCTTAAAATCCCCCCAGCCCTGTTACCGGCTGGACCAGACACCCGCTCCCCTCGAGAGCAGGGCCAGGAGCAGACCCTGCGGGCACTGCACCCGCCCTGGATGCGGATGACAGCCCTGAGCGAACGCCCCTGGCAGCCCCGGCACTGCTCCAGCTCCAGCCCCATCCCCGCGGCAGCTGGCAGGGAGACGCTTCACCCCCGGCTCCCTGCCAGCCCAATGGCAGACGGACATGACACCGCCGGGTGTTGGGGCTGGCAAGCGCCACCAGCRCCAAAGCCAGCACGACGTGGGCTGGAGCAGGAGGTGCAGCAACTGCAGGAGCCGGACCCAGCTGGGTCACGGGGTGTCCCTGGCCCCCACCACCCTTCCGGCACAGGGAAGCCAACAGGGAACATCACCCCAGACATGGGGCTCACCCAGGCACCCCGACAGCATCACAGGAAAGCCAGGGGGTGCAGGGACKCTGCAGCCTGGCAAGAGCAGGTGCAGGCTGCTGCCTTCACACCCGTGCGGGCACGACAGCGGTGCGGGTCACCCAGGACCATCCCCGGCAGGCAGCCGTGCCCTCTCAGCAAGCATTCACACTCCTCTCGCRGCACAAATGTCTCTCCAAGTTGCTCGTACGACAGCCTACGTTTTCCTTCTCCGGGCAACTCCCAGCAACGTTTCAGCATTATCCTTTCATCTGTGCTGTAAACCTGATTAATTAAGCTAATCACTCAGCTAACGCAATTAGAGTGCTCTCTCCAAACACCAGACAGAAAGACAGCCGAGTTTCGCTCCCCCCATGTTTCCCTGCACGGATATCCGCTGCCAGCCGCTCGCGGGGGGCTCAGCCGGGAACCCCGCGCCGGGCAGAGCGGGGCCCAGCACCCCTCCGTCCCGTGGGGGGCTGTCCGGCCGCCCCGATTCCTTCCCGACCCCCTCGGGCTCCCAGCCACGGCAGCCCGGGCAGGCGCTTTGCAAGCCCGGCTGACAGCGGGGGGTGGCCCACCGGCCCGGCGGGGCCCCCGGTGCGGCCATCAGGCGTGACTCACGGCGCGCCGGCCGTGGCACCGAGCAGCCACGGTTTACGCAAGAGCCCCACGGCCACCTGGGCGAGCAGCGTGCCAAGGCCTCGCCCGCAGCCCCGCCACCGCCTCGTCCGCGGAGCCGCGACTCCGAGCGCGCCCGGGCGGTGCCGGGGACGAAGCCGCCGCCGCCTCGCAGCGGGGCGCGGGCCGGGGGCGCAACTTGGAAACTCGCTCCCGGAACACCGGGCGGGGAGCGAGGGCCCGGACAGCCCAGCCGCCCGCGGGGACTCGCCCCGGGGACCCGCCCGACCGGATCCGCGCAGGCTGGGCTCGGCCGCCGACAGCCGCGGCGCTCGCCCCGGCCCCACGCGGGACAAGCCGGGCTCACCGGCGGCACACGGCTCCGCGCCGGCTCTGCCGCCTRCGGGGACCCCTGCCCCGGGCGGCGGCGGGACCGACCCGGGGCGCCTGGTGCTGCCCGGACACCTGGTTCCTCCCAGCCCTGAGCGCGGCCGCTCCCCAGCCCCGCACGACGGAGCCCGCCCAGCCCCGGCGCTGCCCAGCCTGGGACGCCCGGCTGCCCCG
>JAYKAV010003465.1:1641123-1654794 GCA_035582835.1 Phoebastria nigripes
CCCAGCCCCTTTCCAGCAGCCCCTTCCCGGGGCTGCAGCCCCTGCCCGGCCCCTTTCCAGCAGCCCCTTCCCAGCCCCTTTCCAGCAGCCCCTGCCCAGGCGCCCGCACTGCCGCCCTGGGTTTTGCAGCAGCCCCCCAGCCCGGGCCAGGAGCCTGCGGAGCCCTGCGGGTGCCCGCACGCCCTCAACTCCAGGGTGCCGCGGGGCATGGGGAAGTCTCAGGCACGGGCAGGATTTGGCCCTAAGTGAGACATTCTGCACTCAGGAACATGTATTTGCATGTGCTGCACAGGCAGGGAAAACACTTAAAGCACTTTGAAACGTGGCAGCATCGAAACCCATTCATTACCTAAGAGGCTTCACTCTGGCTGGTCTTAGTGTTCCTCGGCCCGTGCATCGATCCTGCTCCACTCACGCTGGCTATAAATCTATATGTTGKTGCCGTCCCTGATTTGCACCACCATGAGCAGGGGAGAATCAGGCACACAGTGAAAGGGCAGAAACAAACTGGGCTGTGCTGGGGCTCAGCCCCAGCCCTGTGCAGTAACAAAAACTTTCCAGACAGGCATTTTTCAGATCCCTGGAAAGCAAAGGGATTCTGCTCCGGTTAAATGTGTCTTATCTTTCTTGCGRGCATGAATGGGTGAGAAAGTAACTGAGCCGTGCACTGCCACTGCTGCTGCTGCGAGCCCCAGACGCAGTGGGAGCCTGGGGACATTCGCTGCTAAAATAATTCCTTGTCCTGAYGACTGCAGCGTGCTGCCAGGAGAAAGCATCAGCTGCACATTAAAGGGGATGAAGGATTTCAATTTATCTGAAATGGCCCTAGTTGCTTCTTGGAGTATTTTAAGATTTAAAAATAAAAACAAATTTGCAGTTTAAAAATGAGGCCTGGGATGTCTTCTTTCCTCCTTGCTGCATAAAACTCCAAATGTGCCATATGCGAAATGATTTGGAAGCAGCAGAAAGCYTGGGAGCTGCTGGCCTCCAGCCCAGCTCGCTGGGTGAGATCTGGGGAGGGTGTTCGGATGGGTTCGGTCCCAACTGAAAGCATCACCCGCCTCCTTTGCATCCAGAGGGCCGGATCTGCATTCCCGTGTCCAAGGGTGCTGGGCGTGCAGGGTCAGGCCAGAGCCCTGACATGGGAGGCAGCTCCACCCCAGGCAGTGCAGGATTGATCCCATCAGGATCAATGTCTGTTTGCTGCGGGGGTGAGCTGCGGGCTCTGCCTGCAGCACAGGGACCYGCTGGCTGCGGTGGGTGACCCGAACCCCCGGGGAGGGGGCAGTCCCATCACCCTGCTCTGCCCCTGCGGCAGGCAGGCACCCGGGAACCCCACACCATCCCTCAGTGTTCGCAGGGTTCGTGGTTTGGCTCTGGATCTGCCCTGAGCCCTCGGCACTGACATTGAGCACCCCCAGTGCCAGCAGCTTTGGGGGCTTTGCCCATGCGCTGCTGATGGGTCTTGTCCCTTTGCCCCAGCTATGACCGAGGGGCCACCGTGGCCGGCGTGGTGGGCGTCGGGCGGCTGATCACCGGCATGGACCGGGGGCTGCAGGGCATGTGCGTGAATGAGCGGCGTCACCTCATCGTGCCCCCCCACCTGGGCTACGGCAGCATCGGTGTGGGTAAGGGGCCATGGCATGGCAGGGGGATGGAGKGAGCAAACCCCCTGGGGCCAGCATTAGCGGGGACGGAGGTCGGGCACCCAGCTGGCAGGTGCTGGCAAAGGGCGGCTCCATTGCCAGGGCACTCAATAACCAAGGCAAGTAATGCCTGAGCAGGGAAGGAGGGGTCCTGCCCCCCCGCCTCTGCTGCTTTCCCCGGGGGCTGGTGTGTGTGGCCAGCAGCCCCAAGCAGCTGCAGGCTTGGGGGGGCTTTAGGGGACAGAGCCCTTGGTTTGCCTGGGCTCAGTGCTGCTCTAAGGTGCTCTGTCCTYGCTGCTGCCCCTTTAGCGGGGCTGATCCCCCCAGACGCCACCTTGTACTTTGATGTCGTCATGCTGGACATCTGGAACAAGGACGACAAGCTGCAGATCACCACTCTCTCCAAACCGGAGCGCTGCAACCGCACAGTGGAGAACTCGGACTTCGTGCGGTACCACTACAACGGCACGCTGCTGGATGGCACACCCTTTGACTCCAGGTATGGGGCACTGGCGCTGGTATGCACCCTCGCCTCAGGGCATGGGGCACTGGAGCTCGGGTGCACCCTCTGCCTYGGGGCTGGGGGCACCGGGGATGGCAGGGACCAGGGGACACTGGCCTGGGGCAGGACATTCGGGCCCATGCTGCACCCCAGTCAGAGCAGACTCCCCCCATGCTCTTCCTCCCCACACCCCGGCAAGGCC
The DNA here is from genome assembly GCA_035582835.1 of Phoebastria nigripes. NCBI lineage: Eukaryota > Metazoa > Chordata > Aves > Procellariiformes > Diomedeidae > Phoebastria > Phoebastria nigripes. The sequence goes on from JAYKAV010003465.1 coordinate 1,643,474, forward strand.
AGTGCAGCTCCGTGACCCCCAAACCAGGCTCCTGTGCGGCACGGCTCAGGCCGGGGGCGCTGGCGTGGCCCCGGAGCCGTCCCCCCCTCATTCCTCCCCACCAGCTACAGCAAGGACGGCACCTACGACACCTACGTGGGCACCGGCTGGCTGATCAAGGGCATGGACCAGGGGCTGCTGGGCATGTGTGCCGGGGAGAAGAGGAGCATCATCATCCCCCCGTTCCTTGCCTATGGGGAGAAGGGCTACGGTGAGTTGGGCATTACCCCATCGTGCCCGGCCCCTTCCCTCCCCGCTCTGTGCAGAGTCCCCCACGGTGCATCAGGACCCTTGTCTGGGCTGACCCGTGTCCCCTCCCCAGGGACCGTGATCCCACCGCAGGCCTCGCTGGTGTTCAGCGTGCTGCTGGTGGACTTCCACAACCCCAAGGACGGTGTCTTCCTGGAGCACCTGGAGGTGCCAGAGTCCTGCAAGCGCAGGGCTGTGACCGGGGACTTTGTCCGCTACCACTACAACGGCACGCTCATGGATGGGACGCTCTTCGACTCCAGGTGCAGGGAGGGAAGCAGCCGAGCGGGGAAATCCCCCAATGTTCTCTCCCGCCCCATGCACAGCAGCGGGCTGCAAGGAGAAGCTGGAGAATCAGGGGGGAAGGTGGAGGAGAGGGTGGTAACGGGCATGAAATAGGCTAAAAAACCCAATACCTGTTTGCTGCATCCCTGGGAGCAAGGTTGGCTTCTGGGGGAGCAGGGCAGAGGCTGAGAGGTGGGTTGGGGTGCAGGGGTGGGTGGGTGGGATTGACGGGCCAGGATCTCCTGCACAATGGTGCTGGGGGCTTCTCTCGCTGCAGCTACTCCCGCAATCACACCTACAACACCTACATCGGGAAGGGCTACATCATCCCCGGCATGGACCAGGGCCTGCAAGGGGTCTGCATGGGAGAGAGGCGGCGGGTGGTCGTCCCCCCACACCTGGCCTACGGGGAGAACGGAACAGGTAAAGGGCAGCCCCGTGGGGTCCAGCATGCCTGCACGGCGCAGCCCCGGGCTGCGGCATCCCCTCCTCCAGCCCTGCGCACTGGCACACCAAGGGTCTGACATCAGGAAAGCGCTGGCCACACAGGGCCAGCTCCTCACCCCAGGGGCCACCTCCATCCCCTGGGCTCTGGGCATTGGGAGGGGGCATCGTGGGCAGGGGAAAGGCTGATGCCAACACATGCAGAGCCAGGGCTCCGAGGGACAGACATGCCACGGGGCATGGGAAAAAAGCAGGGAAAGGCTTTACCAGCGCCGCAGCACCCCAGCAGCTCTCCCAGCAGCTCTCCTCATGCTCCTTTTCCAGGGAACAAAATTCCCGGCTCAGCCGTGCTCATCTTCGATGTCCACATCATTGACTTCCACAACCCCGCGGACCCGGTGGAGATTGAGACCGTGTACCGGCCCGAGGGCTGCAACGTCACCACCCGCGACAGAGACTTTGTCCGCTACCACTACAACTGCTCTTTGCTGGATGGCACCAAGCTCTTCTCCTCGTGCGTGCTCGCTCACGGGCTGCCCCGAGCACACCTTTCCTTCACAGGGCCAAATCCTGGCGGGCGCTGAGCCGGGCAGGGCTAGGGGTGGACAGGCACCGGAGCAGTGCTGGGAGCATCAGCTCTTTGCAACGGGCAGCACCGGAGCATCGGCCACGTGGCCATGGGGCAGCAGGGGTTTTGCTGCAGGGTGGAGGGTTCGGGATTCTGGGGCACAGTGGGATGGATGGTGCAGTGTTTTGGGGTGGTAGAGTGGAGGGTGTGGGATTTCAGGGCATGGCAGGGCAGAGGGCACAGGATTTTGCGGCACGGCGGGGCAGAGGTTGCAGGATTTTCAGGTGTGGTGGCATGGAGGGTGTGGGATTTCAGGCCATGGCAGGATGGAGGACACAGGATTTTGGGGCATGGTGGGGCTGCTCACTGGGCCCAAGGGGCTTTCTCAGCTGCGTGGTCTTCTCTGCCTCCTGCAGCCACGACTACGAGAAGCCCCAGGAGGTGACTCTGGGGACCAACAAGGTGATCGAGGGCCTGAACAGTGGCCTCCTCAACATGTGCACGGGGGAGAGGCGGGTGCTCATCATCCCCCCCCACCTGGGCCACGGGGAGAGCGGAGGTAGGGGAGCGGCGTGTGGCTGCCCGTGCAATGTGAACGGGGGGGGTTCTGCCTTGCTGAACTGCGGCTGGGCTCCTTCACCCCCCTCGCCCCGGCTGGGGGCTGGGAGGCTTTTGCCCATCAGAGGCCAGCACTTTGCTGGGCTCCCCCGCGGTGCAGCAGCCTTCACTTGCTTTTCCAGCCCGGGGGGTGCCAGGCAGCGCCGTGCTGCGCTTCGAGGTGGAGCTGATCTCCATGGAGGAGGGGGTTCCCGAGGGCTACCTCTTCATCTGGCACGGGGACCCGCCAGCGAGCCTCTACGAGCAAATGGACCTGAACAAGGATGGGGAGATCCCCGCTGACGAGGTGAGCGAGGGCTCCGAGCGCCGCCAGATCGTGGGCTTATGGGGTGCAGGAGGAAGCGGGGGCGCAGGGGACCCCACCCTGGGGAGCAGCACCTGAAGGACACCGCTGTCCCCAGGCACTTGGGAGCCTGAAGAGCTGTGCAGAAAAAACACACCAGCCCAGAGCATTGCTGCTGGATGCGGGCAGGGACACCGAGGGCAGCTCGTGCTCTTGTCCCTGCCCTGTCCTCGGTACCTGGCTGCTGCCCTTGGCACGGGCCGTGGTGCTCCCTACYGTGCCTGGTGCCGGCTGCGCGGAGCAAAGCGGCATCTCTCTCCTCTCCCTGCTGCAGTTCTCCACCTTCATCAAGACCCAGGTGGCAGAAGGGAAAGGCCGCCTCATGCCCAGCTCCGACCCAGAGAAAGTCATCGCCGACATGTTCAGGAACCAGGACCGCAACCAGGACGGGAAGATCACCTCCGAGGAGCTGAAGCTGAAATCAGATGAGGACCAGGAGAAGATCCACGAGGAGCTCTGAGGAGCGGACCTCACTTTCCCCCAGAGACAGGACTCATCCCCACTGCACCACAGCCGGCCTCCCCCACCGGCTGCCCTGGGAATCTGCCCCTGCCCCTCCCCAGCCCTGCAGGGGGGCGAATTTTGGTTTTCCCCCCCCTATTATTTAACTGAGKTTTTTTTGATGTGTTCCTCCTGGGCAGGAAAACTCGCCAACCCCCAGCTAATAAACCCAGGCAAGAAGGTGGGAAACACCCATGTTCTTGGGAGTCTCGGTACCCCGTGGGGACAGCAGCGCCCGCGTTTCCTCACACTGCCCGTCCCCTCGTGCTCCCCAGCTCTGCCRATGATACCTCTGCCGTCGAGTGGGACCGAGGATGCCAGGGCCAGACCCTGGAGCCCTGCCCTGCCGCCAAACCCCGCTTCGACCCCCTGCTCTCAGCTCCCCACGGAAGGGCTGGGGCAGCAGCATCCCCTCCCCGAGCCCCTTCGTCCTCAGCCAGCGACTGCACATCCCGCTCCAGCCTCCTCGCCTGCCTGCGCTGCCTCCTGGGGCAGGCAGGCAGGAGGGAGGTGGGGGCTTCCCCTCCACTTCTACCGCAGCATTTTGTAGTTTAGGGTTGGGATGTTTTGTTTTTTTATATACACATATAAAATTCTTTAAAGGAGAGGAGAAATAAAGAGAAGCCTTTCGTGCCTGTCCCTGCTGCTGGCCCAGCCTCTGCTCCCCCCTGCCCTCCTCCCTGGGACGAGAGGCTGGAGGGGGCTCAGGTTCCCAGGGCGAAACCCTGATACCCCACAGGCATCTGCAGTTCCACAAAGCCTGGGCCCCCTGAGACAGTGGGGGTGGGACCTGGCAAACCCCTTGTCAGCTGGGAGAAAGAGAACAGAAAGCCTCTCCCCTCCCAGGCCCTCAGGGAGCAGCATCATCCCCATCCGCATCCTCCCCACCCCACAGCGACAGCCCTCAGTGATTGAGAAAAATCAGCCCGATTTTATTTTGATGCCTAAATGCAGCTAATTAACTGGGTGTTCTCAGGTTTGCCAGTCGTGACCAGCACAGTTCCATCACCTCCCACCGGCTCTAAAAGCTTTTGCACAGCGTGTCTTGCAGACGGAGATAAAAGAAATGCAAGAACAGAACAGTGCAAAGGGTCAGAGCGAACCCCTCAAACAATGACTTCTACCTTGCACCAAATAAATAATTTCTAATGGTTTCCAAGGAGTTTGCCTTGTGCCAGGTTACTTTGCCATGAAACATTCCTGCGTGCCCGGGCAGCGGCGCAGAGACAAGCCTTGCCCGTCCCTGGGAGCGCGGTGCCCAGGGGGATTTCAGACTCCAGCACCTGCTGGGTTGGGCAGGAGAGAGAAACCAAAACTCCGCTCCTGGGATCCTCCAGCAAAGACGGGTTGTGCTTCGGTGAAAGCCGGCAGGCTCCGGCAGGGATAGGGATGACCTAGAGCTGGGGAGCGGAGACACAGCTGCCAGCGCCGGGGAGGAGCGTGGCTCCAGCCACAGCTCCTCGGAGCTGGGTACAAACCACCCATGGCCCAGCTTTAGCCAATGTTTTTATTTTGACAAGAACGGAGCCTGCACTTTCAGAAGTCACATTTACTCATCCCACAACGTGGAGGGCAGCAAGCAAGGGCTGAACCCGGAGCGGCCCAGAGCTCACGAGCCAGAGCTGCCCTCGTCCAAAGGCGGCAGGGCAGGGGCTGCCGACCTGTGCTGGGCCACTGCAACGAAAACGGCCCCCAAAGAGCTGTATTAGAGCTCACCCTGCACCAGCACAGGCTCCTGCCGCCATCAGAGCGGGCAGCAGGACAGGACATGAAAGTAGTTTCCCACGTAAGGGTCTGAATTTGCCCCGTGCTGAATCAGGGCTGTCACAGCTTTACTCCTTGCATTCCCAGAGGTTACACAGAAATAAGAGGCTTCTTTCTATTGCTGCTCAGAGAGCCCAGGATCAGCCCAGCAGTTTAAGCCAGAAACATGGTTAGCTAAAATATTCCTTAAAAACCAAAATGCTGCCATTGGCCTCTCCTCCCCCATCCACAGCCACGGGCTGCAAACGTGCTGCTCCAAGCACCCAGCCTGCCGCTGCCACCCAACCGCCCCCAGCCCAGCCCTCGGCAGACAAACTTACTTCTTGCTTTGTGCAGCAGCGTCAGATGAGCTCCGCGGGCCTGCAGGGATGACTGGAAAAGCCCTTTTTTTTTTTTTTTTTTTTTTTTTTTTTTTTTTACAGCAAGAGCTGTAACAGAGCAAGAGGGACAGCAGGGCTGGGGTGCAGGGCCAGGGAGCTGCAGGGTTTCTGTGGGGGACGCGGGGCTGGGCGATGCTACGCCTGGCAGGGCCACGCCAGCCCACCCGCGGGTGACACCACCGGAGCTCAGCCTGGGCACTTTGAAGCCCACAGAAAACAGGACAAGAGAGAGACTTGTTTTCTTAGACAGGAACACAGTAAAACTAAACAGCTTCCATCTAAAACAGGTCTGTCCTCAAGCCACAGCAAACGATCTCCATTTCTGCGCTTGGACGCTGAAGCAAGCGCAGAACATCTCTACCCGAAACATGAAATGGTTTGTTGTGGCCTCAGGCGCTGGCTGGGACGAAGTCCGAATGGGATGAAGCCTGAGTGGAAAGCAGCTGAGCCCAGGTGGGGTAAAGGGAGTGAAGAAGCTTCCTCCATCTCACCCCTCCCGCTCCAGGCCTGACCAAAGGGGTTAGTGAGGTCGGGATGTGCACAACACACGAGAGCCAGGGCAGGGAGCCTGCCCAGCGTCAGGATGGAGTCCAGCAGGTACCAAAAGATCCATTCCAGCTTTGTCGAGGGAAGGACATTCACTGCCCAGACATCTTGCTGAGGGGCCGAAGCTGGGACGCTGCCTTCTCAGCTCATGTCTCGATAAGGATGTACCGGAGAATCCCGTTGACCACATCCAGCGTCTCATCGCTCTCCAGCACAATGTCGTAGGCATCCAGGTACTTTCCCCTCCGCTCTTCCACCTGCAGCACAGCCGCCGGGATGGGGTGGAGAGGAGAGGGCCATGGAGAGAGAAGAGGACTGTAACCACCAGCAGCTGAGAATGAAGATGCTTGCATCTCTTGATGCTACCGAAAAGAGGGGTCAATAACCACGCTGACAATGCCCCAGGTGCGCTGGGAGCTCAGCAGACACCCCCAGCTCCCTCCACACACCCACAGGAGCTTGTACAAATCTCTCACATCCCCCGAATCACCTGGGCAGCTGCCTGCCCCTCTCTGCTGCCCCTCAGGCTTCGCACCTGGGGAAGGCTGGCCAGGAAGCAAAGACTACTGCTTCTCACACCCACCTTGTCGTTGAGAAAGCCAATCTTGAGGATGTTCTCCACGCTGGGAACGCCATCTGCCATCGTCAGATCGCCCATGGAGTCCCCCAGCAAGATGATGCTTGTCCTAGTGCTCAGCTGCTGGAAATACTCCGAACCCTGCAGGACACTGTTGTTCTTGTTGTAGGTGTGGATGAGAGGTCCCTTGAAGTGCGTGAGGACTCCCTGTGCAAACAGGACAGACAAGTTGATCCCGTAGCAATCCCTCTGCTGTGCCACAGCCTCAGTACCCTTTCTGGAATGGACAAATGGGGGGGATGCTAACAGGGCACCAGCTCTCATCTTGGAGACACCCCCAAGGAGTCTGGAAACCCAGGAGCCACGAAACAGCCTGGAGACAGTCCTCAAGAGTCCCCTTTTGCAGGGCAAGCCCTTCTCAAAGGTGAGAACAAACCCAAAGGATGGTGATCCTAGAGACCTTGGTCAGGGCTCTGCACTGCCCTGGAGCTGGTCAGGGGCCACAGAAAGCTGCAGCCAGGGGAGCCCCAGGGCAGAGCAGAGCCCTTGCAGAAGGCAGGGCTGTCACGCTGTCCCACGCTCCCCCGAGGACAGCCTGTCCCAACACACCACCCGTGGGAACAGAGGGCTTCATTGTAAGAGACATGCAGTTTTCTAATGTGCATTGGGACTTTTCAGGCTTTCATACATCAACAAAAGCCTTCCAAGCTGCTTTAAAGGACATCTGGCCTTCAGATCAGGAGAGACCTCTGTGGTTAACTCCATCCTCACCCTGCACCGGGACAGAGCACACAGCGCTGGACACAGAGACGGCAGCACATCTCTGCCACCAAAAAGCAAGTTTGAAAGGCAACGAGTCCCTGAGATTGTGAGCAGATGCTCAGCTGTTCCTGCACTCTGCCTGCCCACCTCATCCATGCTCTGCTCTCCCTCACTGTTCATCCAACTCCCGGTGAGGGCAGGGGAACCCCTAACACCCCCCAGTGCTGATGTTCAGAGGGCTGCTACGGTGGCAGCAGGTCGCAATCCCTGAAGGCAGAGCAAATGGGGCGGGAGGCCGCGACCAGCGAAGGGTCAGCTCCATCTACAGGGATCAAATACTTAGAAATGGTAACAGGCAGCTTTTAACCTAGCAGCGTCTCTGTTAAATGTATTGCAGCCCTCAATTCCAGTCGAACAACTCTCCTCTCTGCAAGCTCATCACACGTACATGATGCAGAAACTCACATTATCATCAAAGTCCATGTAGTTGGACACCACGTTGACATTTGAGTAGAATACATTGGCCTGACGGATAACCTCTTCAAGGATGTCACCGACGCCAGCAGAGAAGATGAACAAGGGGACGTTGTACTTATGCAGCTGATCAAATAATTCATTGAATCCATCCCTAGAGCAGAAGTGTCCATTACACAGTATTACATTACCACCTCCCCACGAGGTGCCTGGTATACGGTGGGCTGGGAGCGCTCTCAGCCCAGCTACAAGGCTCATATTTCTACCCGGGACTTCCCAAAGAGAAATGCATGCGTGAGCTCTGCAAAAAGCATAAGCTTTTTGGGGCACCAGCATTTCTGTGGCGTTCACTGTGCATGCAAGGGGTGTGCAGCAGAACCCCAGACCCCTCCTGGGAGCAGCAACTTAGCWAGGAGCTGCACAGGAACACACAGCACACCAGCAATTCGTCCAGCACCTCCCRAATGCATCCAGCTTCTCACCGGGGGCACAAGGCACAGCGTGCCTGCACACGCCCACGAGAGCGGGTGCTGCCAGCCCACTCAGAAACTGTACGTTGGAGATGCACAACAGGTCAGACTGGTTGCGAGGACGATCAGACAAACTTGTCGCAGTCTCAGTCTGCCTGGACACAATTCCCAAGCAGAAGAGGAACTTGAGTTCATGAAAACCCAGCAGACCCAGCATCTCCTCTCCAAGACTGGCAGCTCATTCAAACCAAGGCTCCCTGAGCCAGTTTTAGGACCATCGCTGCCCCGGCCAGCCTTAACAGCAAGTTTCAGTGCAACATTTTTGTGCTGTGGGTGAAATTGGATGCTGAGCCAAGGGCCTGGATAAGGCCCAGCAGCTGCAGTGAGTGGAGAGAAAAATCTTTCCTGGAAGAGGGGAGCTGCATGCTGCCCCGCTACCCTGCCCTGCAATCAGCCGAGGGCTCTGACGAGCTGTTCAGGGAGCTCTGCCCATCACCCGTCCCATCGGCCGCTCCTTGCCAAGAGTCAAGGGACTTGGAAGCAGTTTCTGAGCAGGAAGGAGTCAGCTGTGAATGGAGCAGCCTGCAGCCAGGGAGCGAGCTCAGGCTGTGGCTCGTGGCGCTGACTTTCAGCTCTTTCATGATTAGAGCTTGTCCCCAGTAAGGAAGGAAGATTTGCATCTGCCACGCTTTGGAGACTACGTGCAGGTCAGGGTGAAAGTAAGGAGACCCGCTTGCACAGTGGCAGGAAAGAAAGGGCTGCAGGCAGCATGCCGAACCCCGAGCCTGTACCTCAGCATCACGTCCGATTCTCTGACTATCTGGGCTATGTCACCCTTCTGGATCTTCTGCTGCGACAGCAGCTCGTGGGCCCTGGTCCACCTAGGGAAAGGCAGCAGAGTGAGCTTCCCGGGCAGCAACCTTAAGGCAGTGAGAAAAATAACAACTAAACTTCCCGGTACTGCCGCCAAGCCTAGAGATGGTTCAAGCCTTGTGTCTTATAGTCCTCGGCGGCAAGAAGTTGCCAGGACAAGGCAAGTTCATCACATAAAAGCACTCACCACTCCACCATGAGGGGACGTTTCTCTTCCAGGGTCCGGTTGGGATCAATTTCAATGGGATAGTAGTAGTGCAGCAGATCTTTCAGCTGGAGCATGGTACAGATGGAAAAAGAACAGAGTGAACATCATGTCTAAAGAGACTGTAAACAACAAAAAAAGCATTTCTAAATTCCTCCAAAGCATCACGCTTCCTAATGAAAAACACAACCAAAACTGTTTCACTAAGCAACTTCACTCTGAGCAAATCTGGAGATCTCRGAAGGAAGTGTTAACGCTCCAGCAGCCTCGCTCTCACCTTGCTTCAAATACTGCACGTACAGATGCACACACATACACCCTTCCTCCTCTTATCAGACCGAAAATACCCACAGCTGAGCATGCAAATTAAAATTTCCCTTTTTAACTTCTCCTTCCATCACCATTGGCTGAAATGCAGCCTGGACACTTGCCCCAGTCTCTGTCCTAGCAGCAAGGCGCAGCTTGGAGAGCTGTCACGCGAGCCAGTACAACCTCCTGATGATGGGTGACAGGGATGAAAAACACGGAGCCAAGAAGCAGTGCCTTACAAAACAGCACCTACCTTCTTCTTGCCATCCTCGCTGATAACACGACTGTTATCGAGGATATCTGTAAAGACAATAAAATGCCAGTGTTGTAGCCCAGAAACATAAAAAGGCTTTCTAAAAGGCAGCTATCCTGCATCTCCAGTGCCAGCTCTTCCCAAAAACGAGCCGTGTGTGGCACATCAACCCGAGCACAGCCTCACCGCGGGGTCTCCACACAGCAGCTCCCACTGTGAACCTGCAGCATGCACTGATTGTAGGGCATTGCTCAGCTGGCAGAGAGCAGTGTCAATGCTAGCAAGCTGCAGGATGCAAGTATTAGAAGGAGAAGCAGCGAGACCAGGAGACAGCTTCTGCAGCAGGCTGTGGGCTGCCCGGGGGCCAGCAGCCGCTGCTGCAGGCGGCCAAGGCCTGGAGCTGCACCGAGAGAGAACAAGACGGAGTGGTCAGGCTTGGCAAAGGAGGGAGGCAGAGGATAACAGGAGCCACAGAGACTGAGAACACAAACACGGAAAACAAACAGAGTTAGCAACAGTAAAAACAACGGCTTCAACTCACTGTGTGAAGTGGGGCAGCGTCTGCCGTTGCACCCAAACCTGCTCAGTGTCATGTCGAAGTCAGAAATGACCTGGAAGGCGAGAGAAGACCAAATCTGTGCGTGACCCAGCGCACTCTACCTTTGCCATAGCTAGCCAAGGGTGCTGCTGCCTGCAAGGATGCAAATCCAGCGCTGGTGCGTCTCACATGAGGGTGCAGACTCGCAGCGGGGCACAGCAGCAACAAACATTGATGCTGTTGCCAGCCGTGAAGCAGATGTCCTCATCTGAGGCAGCCAGCACCCCTCCCACCCCAGCACTCTTATCAGCACCAAAAGGCTTAATCCTGCTGACTTATTGCCGTGGGTGGAGGGGGGTTGTTTGGGGATTGGCTCATATTTATAGCTTGCATAACAGGGAAGAAAAAGGCCCATCCAGGGAGAGCCACCAGCCTGGGCCTTGACAGGAAAAATAGCCTGGTCCCCTTCTCTTGTCTGGGGCTTCTCCCTCCCCATCTGCAAAACGTGTAAAAGCTCTTCCTTGCACGTGGGTTGGAGCAGCCAAGCCACAGCCAGGGAGGCTGAGGAAGGGGGGGCAGCTGAAGACAAGCACCGAGCATGACGGCGACCGATGCATCACCTGCTCTCAGCTGGGCCAGCCCCACCACAGCCGGAGCCAAACAGGGCCAGTACCTGCAGCTTGTTCATCCCCTGCTCCTTGATGGACCGGATTATCCCCATCACGCGCTCCGGCTGCTGTATGCGGACCGTGGCTTTCTCCAGCTCAGGCACCTGCGGGCAGAGACCCCCCGTTCAGCGTCGCCCCTGGGACCACATGCAGCTCCTGGGGGACCGACGCCCTCCAGCCCCCGCTGTGCTCTCCATCCTGGCCGCGCTCCCCACCTCCCCTTATCCCCGGGCCGTGCTCCCGGCCCTGCTCCCCAGCGACCCTGCTCCCTCGGGGCCAGCCTTACCCCAGCCTTCGCCCCCCACGCTGGCTCCCGCCACCCCGCTCCCCAGCCCGGCCCACGCTCCTTATAACCCCCGGGCCCCCTCCAGCCCGGCCCCCGCTCCGCAGCCCCCGCGCTCACCATCGCGCCCCGCTCCGCTCGGCGCCGCGCAGGGCCGAGCCGCGCCGGGGCC
>JAYKAV010003465.1:1654964-1690749 GCA_035582835.1 Phoebastria nigripes
CTCCGGCGGGGCCGGCCGGTACCGGCGCTTGCGGTTGCGTTTCCTCTGCAACACGCTCCGAGCCAGGAAGGCGAAAGAGAAAGGAGAGATAAAGATTTAAAAAAAAAAAAAAAACACTACATGGCAAGGGCTGTCTTTTTGCCGTCGCGCCTCCCCCAGCGTTACCACAAACCTCATTTAAATTAAAAAGCTCCACACCGATAAGTAACATAGAATCATAGAATCGTTTAGGTTGGAAAAGACCTTTAAGATCATCAAGTCCAACCATTAACCCACCACTGCCAAGTCCACCAATAAACCATGTCCCTAAGGGACCCTAAGCACCACATCTACAGGTCTTTTGAATAGCTCCAGGGATGATGACTCAACCACTTCCCTGGGCAGCCTGTTCCAGTGCTTGACAACCCTTTCGGTGAAGAAATTTTTCCTGATATCAGATCTAAACCTCCTGGCACAACTCGAGGCTGTTTCCTCTCGTCCTATTGCTTGTTACTTGGGAGAAGAGACTGACCCCCACCTCGCTCCAACCTCCTCTCAGGTAGTTGTGGAGAGAGATAAGGTCTCCCCTGAGCCTCCTTTTCTCCAGGCTAAACAACCCCAGTTCCCTCAGGTGCTCCTCATAAGACTTGTGCTCTAGACCCTTCACCAGCTTCGTTGCCCTTCTTTGGACCCTCACAGAGGTGCTCCTCGGCACCCGTGTTACCTACAGACATGATGAAGCACAGAGGAGAAGCAGTTGGCCATGAGCGAAGCCAGTGGGGAGTCAGGACGGGGCTCCCTGTCCTCCTGCTCTCCTCTCCTTGGCCCCGGGCGGCACCTTCCACCCCTCCAAATTAGCAGCAGATACAGCAGTGACAGAGTATTTGTGGCTTCACCACTGACATTAGCTAGCCTGTGTCTCAGCTTCCTCCTGTGTGAGCTGATACAAGGGTACTTCAGAAGCAGTCGGTGCCTACATTTGGGGAAATTTATACTCAGGCTAAATAATACTAAAAAGTTGCAGGGGAATCACAAGGCTGTTTTTCCTGAGAGCAGCCATCAACAGGGTGTAGGTACAGGGTCCAGCGTAATCTGGGCTGTGGTTAAGCGAAGGCTGAGGGCAGCCATGGAGGGAGGGAGCCGGGAGGACCAGGACCCCATTGCCTGCAGAGGGGCTCACAGCCGGTCCCGGGTACCCCCTGTGTCTGTGATCTCATTATGGGGCATATTCCAGAACCACCAGACAGACAGGGTTTCAGAGACGATGCTGGAGGGCAAGGACAAAGCCCTGTAAGCACCTCAGAGAGAAGCACCTTCCACTGCCTCAGGCTTCAACATGGGCGATAGCTTAGCGCCCACCGGATATTCATCCTCGCACATGGAGAGGAAGATGAGTGCTATGGCTTGCACCGTCTTCAATGAGCTTCGCCTGGAAGGGAAACTCTGTGATGTGATCATCAGTGTGGATGGTATTGAATTCAATGCTCACAAGAACATCCTCTGTAGCTGCAGTCACTATTTCAGGTCAGTGCTTGAAACAAGAGGGGATGGGGACAAACGGTATTTCCTGGTCTGTGTCACACTGCCTTAGTGTATCTCCAGCACTTAAATCAGCACTAAAACTCTCATCCAGCAGTTCCCCATAGTCCTGGTACCTCCCTGGACACCAGAACTAATCCACAACCTAGTATCTAACAGCAGCTCCAGAAGTGGTGTCTGACAAACCCCCAGATGCGGTGCAGGGCTGGGAGCCTGGCCAGCCTGGCTTATCTGCCATCGGGCGGGAGGTTTTCCTTCCCCACACACCATTATTCTCCAGTATTCTTGTTGAAGCAAGGTGACCACTAACCCTGTTGCTCTCTGTCCACAGCCGGAGGCTGTGACTCCTTTTTAAAACAACCAGCTAGTAAAACATTAATTAATAAACTACATGGCCTCCCAGCATGGCTACTGCCAGTGCCCGGATTGGTGCCCAGGGAAGAAGGCACAGGGGATAATGGGGTCAGGGTTTAACGCAGCAGAGCTGTTTTTTCCCCCAGCACTGCTTTGTTTTTTCAGGGCTTTGTTTACCAGCAGCTGGAACAATGCAGAGAAGACAGTGTATAAAATCCCTGGCACTTCACCTGAAATGATGAGGCTCATTATCGAGTATGCCTACACCAGGACAGTACCGGTCACGGCTGACAACGTTGAAAGTTTGCTAACTGCAGCAGACCAGTTCAATATCATGGGCATCATCAGACTGTGCTGTGAGTTCTTAAAATCCCAGCTATGCTTGGAAAACTGCATCGGCATCTGCAGACTCACAGATTATTACCACTGTCCCGACCTGAGAGAAGCAGCCTATGTGTTCATCCTCCATCACTTCGAGGAGATGACCAAGGTGTCTACAGAGTTTCTAGACCTCTCCGTCAATGAGCTAAAGCACATCATTGAGAAGGATGAGCTCAATGTGAAACAAGAAGATGCCGTGTTCGAGGCTATTCTGAAATGGATTGCTCACGACCCGCAGAACAGGAGGCAGCACATTGCAGTCTTGCTGGGCAAGGTCGGTGCTGTCACGGCATGGGGCCGGGGCGGCTCTGGAGAGCTGGGCACGGGGCAGCTGAGCCAGAGCCGCTTTGCTTTTCTTGTAAGACCGGAGAAAATTGCAGCCTCCTAACGCTGCTCACAAAGAAGTGAGCTTTCAGACCATCAGGCTGGGGCATGGGTCGAAGATCCTGCGCTGGGGTTGGGGCAGACCTTTTAAGTGCACATTTCCTCATGTTTAGAGCTTAAGTTTAACTGTTCCTCACATCCAGGAAGGGACAAAGTTCACATGGGACAATGTTATCTCTACATACACAAAGCTTATGAGCATTTGCCTAGAGAAGCTATACTACGCAAATAGCAGCAGGCATTAGGGCAGTTTCAGTCTGCGTAGGGGAAAGCACCGTGCCAAAGCAGTGGCAGACTCCCTGCCATGAAATCGAATGATTTACCCTTGCACACCCCTTTCTGGACTAGCTAAAAACTACACATTTAATTCTCTGGTTCTCTAATAATCTTTAGACAACACTGTAGCCTGAAAGCAAAGCCATCCAGCATTGGAACTGTCCATGAAGGATACCAAGGTGTAAAGCACCTGCATTAATATTCTAACCTCCTTTTTCCTTTTTTTCAGGTCCGACTGGCACTGATGCAAGCAGAATACTTCATGAACAACGTCAAAACGCACGATTATGTGAAGGACAATGAGGAGTGCAAAGTTCTCATCATAAATGCACTGACAGAAATGTACAACCTCAATATGCATGGCCCATCTTACTCTGATTTCACCAACCCGCTCAGTCGGCCTCGCCTGCCCTATGCCATCTTGTTTGCTATCGGAGGCTGGAGCGGGGGGAGCCCAACCAACGCCATTGAGACATACGATGCCCGTGCAGACAAGTGGGTGAACGTCACATGTGAGCAAGAAAGCCCCCTTGCCTATCATGGCACTGCTTATTTAAAAGGCTTTGTCTACGTTATCGGAGGATTTGACAGCGTGGATTATTTCAACAGTGTCAAGCGGTTTGACCCACTTAAGAAAACATGGCAGCAGGTTGCACCCATGCACTCGCGGCGCTGCTACGTCAGCGTCGCCATTCTCAACAACTTCCTCTATGCCATGGGAGGGTTTGATGGATACATGCGCCTCAACACGGCAGAACGGTACGAGCCAGAGATGAACCAGTGGACACTGATTGCCCCCATGCACGAGCAGAGAAGTGATGCTAGTGCGACCACGCTGCATGAAAAGGTAAACGGACCATGAGATTACAGAAAGCAGCTAAGGTTGAAGTATGGTGAGCAGGACAAGGAACCAAACAAACATCAGTGCGCAGCATTACACCGTGAGCAAGTGCCTGTCCTTTCATATGGCACATATTGAAGTAGGGACTTTCATGGAGCTCAGCCAGTGATAAACACAGCTACCACTCTGAGTTCGTCATCTAGATAGAAAAGAGGAGCTGTGGGAACAGGAAAGGTAACAAATGCTCCCTTTAACGTGATGGATCATTTAAAATAGAGGAAGAAAGTTCATGTAAACATTATTCATTAAATCCTGGAGCTACAGATACAAAGCTCTCTGAGAGACAGGAACTAACTGGCACGGGGAGATGCAGACAGGAGTGGTAAAACTCTTCCAGAGCTGCTTACCACCAATAGCCCACTTGCTGCCGGACAGTACTTTTCCTGGCCACAGGTCAAACACCATGCCTATCTGCTTCATGCAGTTCAGGAAATAAAGGGTCTAAATCCTGCTGGCCCGAATAACTCACTGCACTTTTATTACTTCAAACCCAGGATGACCATTCCCATTAAAAAACAAAACAAAACAAAACCAAACAACCCCCTACCAAATCCACCCACACCATTCATTTTCTCCTCGATGTGTTCTCCCACCAAGAGTATAACTGCCCTGCTCACACTTCTTTTTTCTCCTGTAAACAGGTGTATATATGTGGTGGGTTCAACGGAAATGAATGCTTGATCACAGCTGAAGTGTATGATGCCACAACAAATCAATGGACCTTTATAGCCCCAATGAGAAGCAGAAGAAGTGGAGTAGGTGTGATCGCGTATGGAAACGAAGTGTATGCGGTAAGAGAGAAGTGGTACCTCTGCCACACCACCACCCAGCACTTGTAGTACTTATTTTTGCTAGTCTGCATCTAGATTTTCAGGCTGGCCATTTGCTTGTAAGTAAGTGAGACTGAGGGAAGAAAGTCAGAGCCAGAACGGTTGATACACCTCCTGAGAATATTATCACCTACACACTTCTTGTTATGAAAAATATGTGGACAATTTTTAAGCAGCTGCAGCAAATAAATTATTTTCTTCTGCTGCTGACAGCATTAGCAGCACAGAACATTTGCTTGGTCCTGTTTATCCTATCCATGTACTGCATTTATGTAGAAGTGCAAAACCTGATAGTTGCACAAAATAACTTTAGGAAGCTCCAGAAAGAACAAGGGAGCAGTCTGCAATAAGCAAGCACTGTGTTTTGAGGTCACATGCTCTCTCAGCAATGCTCAAACTGAAGTCAGTAAGGCAGGACCAGTTACCATCTTACCTGTGCGTGAATGATTCGGCTGACTGAGCGGGTGAGGAAAGGCCTATCTCAACTCTGTACCTTTGGCATTCACAGGTAGGAGGATTTGATGGAGTTAACCGGCTTCGGAGTGCGGAAGCTTACAACCCCGTTGCCAACACATGGCGCGCAGTCCACACCATGTTCAATCCTCGCAGCAACTTTGGCATTGAAGTGGTGGATGATCTTTTGTTTGTGGTTGGTGGCTTTAACGGTTTTACTACTACTTTCAACGTCGAGTGCTATGATGAAAACGCTAATGAGTGGTACGATGTTCACGACATGAGCATATACCGTAGTGCTCTGAGCTGCTGCGTGGTGCCAGGTCTATCTAACGTTGGGGAGTACGTTGCCAGACGAGACTGCTACGTGGACAACTCTTCAAAGGAAGTCACCTTCACTTCTTCAACAAGTAGCCTGCCTGTATAAACAGCTCCACTTAACTAATAAAGTCTTCCGAGCAGCAAGTGAATGTATACACTTATTCTAAAATAAAAACAATTGATACAGGCCAAAAGAACAATTAGTATTTAAAACTTTCATTCTATGGCACCACAAAATGTGTGTATCGGCCACAGCCTACACAGCAACTTAAAAAATAAAAGGTACAACAGAATGCTAGAGAAATAAAAGGTTTATTTTCATGAATTCACTTATTACAATAAACTTTAGTACAGTGTATTTAAGGTAAAGAACATTACAGTAGGATTTGTTTCAAACAGCCTATACACGCATACTACTTTACCTTACTGGAAGTACAGGAGTGCTGCTTCCCCAAGCAATCTGCTGAAGTCTACATTAATATCGACAGGAGAGTACAGCTGCCGTGATCCACAGTGACACAGACCTATGAGGAGTATCTGACTATTAATGGTCTTCAAACATCTCGTTAGTTCCACACTTTACATTCATATTAGTAATAGGATTAGATCCTCAGGAGCACCTGTTTTATCAGACTTCCGCTCAGGACTATCAAATTAGAGATATGATTTATACCGTAACATAACGTGGACATAGCTGAAAATAAATCTAAGCCATAAACCACTTATTTTAAGCTTGCTTTTTTAAGCCCATTGAATGTTACAACATACTATTGCAAGATTGTGTTAAAAATAACCTAAAAAGTTGCAATTCTTTGTGACTCAGTTTGTCAGTAGCAATCAGTCTATTCCGTGACACACAAGTTGAGCCAATAGTTCTGATTTTAACATTTACTGTAATGGAGAAAAATTATATTGAAATAGTATAGCAGAATGCTTGGCATAGTTATTCATAATGCATGCTAAAAACTTGGCATGTTTTCTTCATTTCTGGAGTGGTATCCTACTATGTGCAAGAGAAAGTCTTATTAAAAATACATACAAACCCAGCATACTAACAGAGTATTCAGGTAGTTATAAAATATTATGTACACATATGGCACCTACAAATTACTACAACGACAACCAAGTGCTAGGCAGGATGTGTCCTACTCCACTAATACTTCGAGCAGAAAGACAGGACATGAAACATGCATTTTCTGGCACGTATTCAGTACAGGTATAGAGGTATGATTGTCATAAGGAGGAGGAAAAACTCCACTTGATGTTCTTTTACATTAGGAAGGCCAGAAGTCAGCCTTCTAATACTTAACTGAATACACACTAGGATCTTACTGACATTTAACTAGCCACTACAAACACACTGAAAGAATTCCCAGGCTTTTGTTTATAGGATCATTTTATAAACACCCAGCAAGCTATGGCAGTCAAGGGCCACCAGGAATTTGTTATGCAATTCACAGGTTAGTGGGCTAAATTACAGCCGGAGTCAATAATGCAATTCTTCCAAATACCTACATGTGATACAACAGATAGTTAGGCTTGTCAGTTAAAAACCATGTGCAATGCAATTGGTCCACTTAAAGTCAAGGCTAAAAAAACCCCCAACTACTTAAAAATTCCATAGAATTGGCATAGCAAAAGTTAGAGCAAACCAGTACTGTTCACAGTGCCCATCACTCACCATGCAAACAGAACATACGGAGATATAGTGCATCACATACAGAATCGTGGCTGGCATTCACAAGTTAAGCTGTCCAGACACTAAGCTGTTTTGACATTGTCTTTGAGTGGAATGTCTTTAGTAAACTATACAGCTTGTATGTCAGCCAAAAGTTCTCATGGTAAGTGCAGTATCAATTTTGCTTAGAAAAAGAAAGACTGCAAGAAGTTTGTTCTTGCATCTAACTTTGTTGCATGCTGCCACACATTAAACTATTTAGTTCATATTCCAACTGAAATAATAATCTTGGTATTTCTCCCTACAAATTGTCCAGCTTTGTTGTCAGACTACAAGAGGGCTTTGACAGAGCTATGGTGGTCTGACATACTACCATCCTTCAACTGCTTGTTAAAAATCCCTACAGCAAAGTCAGTGGGATGGAGTATGTAAAATCATCTCAGTTGCTTCTGTGCAAAGTCTGGTAAAGTATCTTAAAATCAGCTCCCACAAATTTAAGTTACATCAATGGATTTAGTACTAAAACTGTGAGGAATTTTCACACTTCTATTCACAAACCCTGCTGTAGGGGCAGTAATTCCTAAACTACTCCAGCCAAATCTGCAAGAGTTCATGGGCCAAACTCCACTGATTAACCCCTTGCTTACAGGCCTGCATGAACTGATCTGGTAACAGTCACTTCTCAACATCAGCCTTAAACCTGAACAAGCTTACCTATTTCCTCTCTTGCCTTAGGCCAGCATCGTACAACTTAACCTGCCCTTGCGTAACAATCCAACAGGCAAGTAAAATACAACACGGTTACCGTAGATGAGTAAATTGAGACTAAACTGTTAAGATTTTCAGGGTGTTTGTTTGCTTGTGGTTTTTTTTTTTTTTTTTTTTTAAACAAGGCTAGATTATTCTATTACAAAAAGACAAGTTATTGATATCAAAAGTGGCAAGTGAATTGCAAAGTGGAGCATTAAGGGATGTACACATCAGAGAAACCTTTACACACTATGTGGTTGAAAGACTTACCCAGTGTTTCAGATATGATCTAGGTTGCCTGCTGAATTGGAAAATGAGAAGTATCAGCTCAGAAAGCTAAACAATTAAAAAACAAAACAAAAAACCAAACTGTTTAAAGTTCTTTTGCAAAGAAGTTGCCCACATCAAAACCACCAGCAAATCATCATACGAACCAAAGACAGTAAACAGATTCTCCGACAATGTTTGTCTACACAAATTTTGGAACACCCTGGTTACTCCTCCCTTTCCCTTCCCTAAGATCCTGAGTTAGGTCGCGTGTGAAAACCTGGAACATTCAAATGAAGGGAAGGATGGGGAAGGAAAGGAGGTAGGAAGGATGCACTGAATCCGCTAGTAACCTAAACCGTCCTGGAGCTCTTTGGATCAGGGAGAAGGAGTGTTCAGTGGGACAGTTAACTGAGAGGCAGTGATACTCTAAAGGAAATATTCCACATTCTGTTCCTTGGCAGTATAGCAGTGAGCAAACCAGAGCCAACCAGGGCACTGGTTTATGTAAAACCACCTCAAAACGCCAAAAGGTATTTAAATCAGCTTAAATCTTACCGCCACAGTAAGTGGTGAAATTCAAATATTTAGAGACTGTGAAAACTCCAGATGCCTCTAAAAATCTTCTTGTCATCAGTAATTGAGAGCCAACTATCTCCCTTCAAGAGGAACACCAAGTGCCGATTCGTTAAGGAGCACTGCAGCACAGCTACTGTAAGTTTTCTTGGGAAAGTATACCAAAGGCAAAGGGTACTGATTGTCAAAGACAGGCTGGAAACAGGCTCGTGGGAGTTCTTCTTATCACTTTTTCACTAGAATTAAAACGCATGCAACATTTGAGAAAGGATCTACAAGTAGCTCAGGTTTCAATCTATTACTGTGGAATAATCTCATTCTTAACTGGAATAATCTTAATCCACACTGATAGAACTGAATAGTCAGTGTTGGTGGGTGGCTACTTTGCTGGTTTTCACTCCTTTTATTAGGTTGATTGTTGACCCAAGTTTCTAATGAAGCTGTCAAAGACAAACTCGAAGCACCTTCAGATACACCTGAAGAAAATCTACTGCCTCAAGTTCTCTGGTTTAGCAAGTGTCTTGTGTTCTACCAATCATCCATTTACAAACAAACTCTGCAGCCTCTCTACAACATACAGATACAAAATATTTAATACACATAGAAACATCCTGAAGTAATTTTATAAAGAAAGATTGTGCTTTGTTTTCATATATAGGTATAACTATTGCACTTGCCTCCAACTTGGGAAAGCTAAGTACACTAACACCAATTATATGTGAAGTTTACTCACTGAGAACGAGAGAATCAAAGGAATGTCAATATGTAAGTGCAAATAAAACAGGTGCTTTCAAGCACACACAAATGTAACCACTAAATTAATAAGACAAAGATCTTTGATTTTCAAAATAGAACTGTTAGAGACTAACTCTATAGAAATCCTTGAAAATAAAGATCTGAAAAGAGCAATAACAGACTTAATGTTCCCGGAGATATTTCACAGCCCATTACAGGCTACAGTTTTTCCCTGGGCACTATTAAAATAATACTGTTGGATTCACATAGTTTCTCAATTCCCATCCATCCTCAATTTCTGAGCTTCTTAATTTTCAGTACATAAAAGATGCTGTTTTTATGCATCAAATCCAATCAACACCCTCATGTCTTATAAAGATGTATCAAGCCTAACAAAATGGTTTAGCACAGTATTTCCTAGATTCATCAGAAGGAGTGATATTCCAGAAGCTAGCACTCAATCTGCGAGCGTGGCATTCTCCGTAAGCTTAGGGAGTGTCGGTGTATTTCCTGCATCTGCCTTTCCTGCATTTGCCTTATTCTATCTTTTTGCCACATCAAATTTTGTGGCATGGGGTATCTTTGTGTTCCCTGCAAGCATCTGAAGGGAATTCGCACATGGCAGGCTGTTGCTCTGCAGCGAGGCTGAGGCATAGGAGGCAAAAGCATCCAGCGCTTTCTTTCAGCACAGTAACGATAGGCCTCTTTCCTGTATTGCTTGTCAATATCATCGCTGTTCTTCCACCCCCCAATGATGAAAACATCATCTTTATAGTAACAAATAGCTGCTCCTTCAATGCTAAGAACCTCTGGGGGTAAGCTTTCAAGAATTTCATCCGAGGCCCTGCCAGAGATCTTTATTTTGGCTTCCTCATTATCTATAGGGTAACTCTTGGGGCAGCACGATGCTGTATGGTAAAAGTTTGTGTTAGCAACAGACATCTGAAAAGAGCAATAATTATCAATGAGTGGCAGAGACTCCACATCCTGCCACTGCCTTGTTTCAGCATCGTATCTGATAATAACCGCCCTCAATCCATCTTCGCTATCACTGTCAACTGGGGTACGAGCAGCAACATAAACAAACCGGTCTTCTACAGAAACAGCTTTTACATCACGAAGAATCTTTGGTGCTGACTCCAGGTTAAGCCATTTGTCTTGCTCGGGATTATAAATGGCCACGTCTTTAAAGCCAGGACTGAAATTGCCATGTCCACCAATACTGTACAAGTTTCCTTTAACTTCAGTAAGGCCAAAAGAATGCTTTCTGGTTATTAGATTTGAGACTTGCTCCCAAATATTTCTGTTTGGATTGTACCTTTCTACAGTCTTTGCAAACCCCGGTTCCATGGAGCCAGCCACATAAACGTAAGATTCTGTCACAGCAACAGCATGCCCATCAAGATGATTATGTATGTGCGGTAAGTTTACCCACCTATCTTCATCGATGAAATACCCTACGCACTCACTCAAGTAATCTCCTCCCTCCGATACACCACCAATCACCATAATGACGTCCATGTTTTGTCCAAAACGCGGCAACAATGCTACAGGACAGGCGGAATGTTGTAGATTACCAGACTGCAAGTTCTCAGACCGCAAGGCATGACTCTCCACAGCTTCAGACACTAATTTAACACAGGCTTCATTGCTCGATACCAGCCTTTCAGATTTGACGTGGCGAGTAAGGTAAGTGGGTTTCATCTGAGACAATCTAAGCAGTTTAAAGAGATCTTCAAAGTATCTCTCTCTTTCCTCAGGATTTTTCTGAACCCACTTCAAAACAGTCTCAAAGAGGATTTCTTCAGAGTCCACTGTGATCTCCGAGTCTGAGAGCCAGTCTCTGATGAGGTGAAAGGGCAAAGTGTAGAACTCCTCATCTTGGATAACTTTGTGGAAGTTTCTCCTGATCATATCCTGAGCTTTGAGGGCCAGCTGATTCAAGGAATACATGTGGGCTAAGCTGTGAACCGCAACGCAGTTGGAGAGGTTGAGTTTCTTCTTCAGAAACTCTCCACAGAACTCTTTTAACCGGGTCAGCAGAAACCTGCAGAACAAACGAACAGGAGTGATGCTGCGGCCCGGTTGCCGCCGGTCCGGCCGCGGCCAGCCCCCCCAGGCCCCGGGCCCCACTCACCTGTCGGCCATCTCCAGCACCTCGTGGACGTTGCCGGGGCTGACGCGGATGGTGCCGGTGTACATGAAGCCGACGACGGCCTCCACCGTGTCGGGGTCGGGGCCGCCCTCCGAGCTCCACTTCTGCAGCTCCACGCGGCCCGAGCGCGACTCCGCGAAGCCTCCCGACAGCAGCGGCGTGAAGTACTCGGTGGCGGCGGCCAGGACGGAGCGGTGCGCCCGGTACTCGCGGGCCGCCCCGGGCCGCCCGCCGCCGAAGGCCAGAGTGATGTCGCAGTAGAGGCCGTGGCGGCGCTGCTCGTTCTGCCGCCAGGCCAGGTCGGAGCAGTGCGCCGGGCACCCGAACTCCTCCGCCTCCGCCTCCCCATCCACCCCGCCGCCGCGCGGGCCCCCGCCCTCCGCCTCCGCCGCCGGCGGGCCGGGGCCCGGCTGCGGCTGAGGGGAGGCCGCGGCGGCCGCCATCTTGTCCGACATGGCGGGTTGCGGCCAGCGCGCCTGCGGGGCGCCGGCGGCGCGAGTGATGTGCGCCGCGCTGCCCCCTGGCGGGGAGGTGGCGCCGCCGCCGCAGATAAAATGGCCGCCGGGGCGCTGAGGGGGCGTTGGTGCAAGCGCGGCGGCCGGGTCGCCCTGTCCCCTCAGCTCGGGCCGCCGTCACCTGGGGGCAAGGGGTGCCCTGAGGGGGAGCAGGGATGTGACCGAGGTGAGTGTCCCCCTCCCTCCTCAGTGAGCAGAGAGGGCGTTTGGGCCAGCATCGCGGCAGAGGCACCAGCCGCCCCCCCACCCCAGCCTGCCCGCCTCAGGCGAAAGGCGGGACGGGGGCAGGCGGTCCCCGCTCCCCTCGCTCCCCGGCGAGCGCGAAAAACCCGCCAGGAGGGATCTGGTGGGCTGCCCCGCGCAGGGGTTGAAGCCTGACCAGCCCCCTGATGCGTCTCCGTTTTGGGCTCGCCCTGGTGCTGGAGGCGACAGCTGGGTTGGTTGGTAAGGACACTGGTGCGACAGCCAGAGCATCTGCCGTGATCCTTGTGATTTAGCACAAAGGTAGCTTGCTATGCACGTTGCAGTTGCAAGGGAATTGGATCACTTTGCCAAACTGCATAGGTACCACAGACCAGAAATACATGCATAGTTTTACTCAGAGCCTTGAGCTATCCTTTTGATTATTTTTTCTCCTTAACATCACTCTCTCAGGCAAGCCTGCAGAGAAGGGACTTTACATGAGGAATTCACTCACTCCAACTAAGGTACACCTTTTTTTTTTGTTGTTGTTAACTAGAATGAAGTGAGSTGTGGTTGATTATTTCAATGTTTACTATACAAAATGATACAATTCCCTAACTCTTGTATAATGCTATATCAATTATAGATAATTACTTTCCTTTTTCTTCTCTAATTTGCTAAATTTCATCTCAATGCACACTGAAACATGACAGGTTAAGTCTGTATGGGGTTTTTTCCTTCTCCTAAATCAACCAGAACACACACCATGAAAGGAATAACTGCTCTGAGGTTTGGTATTTTGTTAAACACTGTTTCCCAGCTTGTCACACATTCCGTTAGACACAGTTTGGAACCAACTTTTAGAAGCCAGAAGTGGAAAAAGAATAAATTAGTAGCATATTATTTATTTGAGTTAGGTTACAATACACAGACAAGTAGGACGCTGAAGTTATTACTGAGATTATTTTTGCATCTGCAGATAACATGAGTGACATTCCATACACCAGCAATCTAAGAGTAAATGAGGAGTTGTTTGCATAAATACAGACACTGGAATACATGTAGTTTCACAGTTTTAACAGCAGTATGTTACAACTTTACACTTTAAATTACTACACCAGAGTTTGAGTAACATTGGTTATACATCAGCAGCAGTCCCACTATTCAGGATACAATCAGACTGAAGATGAGAACACAGTAAACAAATTGAAAAACAACCAACAACAAAAAAAGGCCAAGTCATGGCTTATGGGAATGATGGGTACTTTCCCCTCTATCGGGAAAAGTTACAGCTTGTTACCAGACTAATGGATCTTCCGCAAGTTCAGTAAGACTGYGCCTATGAGGAAAAACTCCCCTCCCCAAACCCTTAAAATCTTTTCTGGAAACAAAATGAAACATGTAGAAAAAATAAAAGGGTGAGAGACAGTATTAAATACAGCAGGTAACATACGGAATATCACAAGTTTTGGTTTTTATTAGAGTAAGTTTCTATTCTTATAAAACAGTTGCTCTGCACAGTTTGACCAGGTAGCTCAATGTCTATGTACCAATGGCCTTTTTACATCAAAGTCCCATTTGTGGCTGTCCTCTGTGCAGGCTTCTGTCTTCTTGAAGTGACATTCTGAGGCAATACTACAGGTTCTCACATAGTCATGTGCTCTGGTAAAACATAGGATATGTCATCCCACGGGTGACGGTACAGACCTTGCTTCAATCTCTTCTGATCCAGGTAGTGTCCTAAAACAAAAGTGGTTTATTTTACAAAATTTCTGCTCCTCCTCCTAGTCTTACTTTGCCTTGAAACAACTTTGATTTCTGTATTCCTACAACTAGCATTTTAGACTGAGTCCCCAGAGGTTCACATGTCTCACGTTCACGGTGGCAGGGCAACCCCTGGTAGGTGAGAAGGGGCAGAAAGATGTCAAACTTACCAATGAACCCCATACTCCTGCCTAGTACAAAGATGCCGTTAAGAGCTCCTATATCAATATATTCATCTGCTTCTTCCCTGCAAGAGAAAAGAAATTAAATACTCCCTTACAGTGATCTATTTAAGGAATCAATCTTAGAGAGGCTATGAGTCTGCTCTAGTGCCAGTAGCAACACCGAATTCATGCGAAAGCTTCCTTCCCCCAAGTCCAGGCTACATTTCCTTCACAATGTCCTTTCGAAATCCTGGCCCCACGTGAGCTGGCAGTATGGCTCCCATCATTTTCATAGGACCATGACCTAAGAGAAACAGCCCACTACCTACTTACCGTGTGAAAGAGCCACAATTCCTGAGTACGTCAACAAAGGCAACTCCAATAAAGCCATCTACATTCAAGATAAGATTTGGTTTCTGCAGGAAATGAAAACACACCCCAATAAAGATGTTAACAGTGGCAAATAATGTTCACCTGGCAACTTCCATCCTCAAGGGTAATTTGAGGGTTGCCCATAATTGTGGGCACACAAGCCTAGCGATAGAGAAGGCTGTTGAGCAACTGGARCGAGAGCTGTGCTTAATGCAAATGATGGAAAAACAGTCCCAAACAATGGGCCTGCATTTGGTTCAAACCAGAGATTATCAGCCACAGCCCATCATGTGTGCTACCTCTGCCTCAGATTTAAAGAATACCACAGTTCAGATATACTGTGGACAACACAGATAATGGGTTTTGGTTTGTTCAGCATTTTCCCAGTGTCCAACAAATGTCTTCAGTCTTACCAAACTGTAGTTGTACTTGGCCCAAAGTCTACCATAGAAAAACAAAACCCCAGCAACAATTTATGAAGCATTGCAATTAAAATACATTATTAACCCCATGTCACGTGTCCCCTAGTAAGAAAAAGTGCTCGAGGAAATAAATACTAGCGCATTTCACCTTGGAAGTTGTGATTTTTTCTACTTCAAGTGCATAGTCCAACAGTGGGGTGGCAGGGAAATGCTGCTTCACGTAGTCTTTGAGAATCTGAACTCTCATGTCTGGGTTATTTATCTGCAAGTTAATAACATACTACAGTCACTGATGTTGCCTCTTACACAGGTACTTGCCATAAGCTTTACTATTTGTAGGTTTAGGATTTGTAAGTCCTGAGAATTTGGTCATAAGCTGCCTCTGAAAGTTGCTAATTTTCTTTCCTTTTTTTTTTTTTTTTTTYTTCTCTCTCCCCCACCCTCTAAGAAACCAAACCAACCTCCAGTTTGTACTAATGCAGTTTTCTTACCGATTTGACTCTGTGTCCAATGCCCATGATCAGCTTCCCTTCTTTCTTCATCTTATTCACAAACTCCATAGGGATAATCCCACTGTCAAAGGCTTTGCTGAACATTTTAGCTGCAGCATCTAGTGCTCCACCAAACCGGTCACCCTGGGTGCAATGCACAAAGGGAATTATAGCAAAGGACTCCACAGTTAAGGTACAAAACAAGCACAAGATTATCTTCCCCATCTGCCCTGCCTATCAATGTGGCATTTATGAAATTAAAGTTCAGGCAGGCACCTGAGATAAAGCATCTGTTTGTAACAACACAAGTGTCAATATGTAGCCAGCGCATCTCCGCTAGAGACAGAGTGTGGGGGGAAATGCAATCTAAAGTCTGTTTTGTTCACATTTTTACTTGTCAGTGTTGGAAGAGACTAGGCAACCATATAGGGACAATGCTGACAGCAGTTTGGCCTCTACAAAATATTTCTAGACTCAAAACGAGAGACATCAAAACAGTCTTGCTTACTAGAAAAATGGACTAGGTTTTAAACCTAGAGCATCAAGCTATTAGAGTTGAATTCAACAGAAATTCAAAGTGTGAGTGAACAGACATAACCTGTCATGGCTCTGCAGCCAATCTCAATCTTAAATTAATAGTAATAAAACCTGGACAGAGTAATGAGTATCAAAGCTTAATCTCCAGAAGATTTAAATACTTACAATAGTAAGAAGGCCTGAAGTGAGACTCGAGACAAGATCTTTTCCAGCTCTTGCACAGACAATGGTGTTGTGGGCTCCAGATACAGCAGGCCCATGATCTGCTGTTACCATCAAACACATCTCAATGAACTGGCAGGCATACTTTGGTAACCTGAGCAAGGAAGAGACTTAAGTCATTGTAAAGAAAACTGAATAACAAGACACTTGTGTTATACTTGACAGTGACTTTTGTTTTAGGTGTATGCCTGAAAGAAGTAGAACAGAGAAAGGGAGCTGTAGGGTCACAATACCCATCAGTGCATCCTAATCTCTCTCTCAGAGATCAGATTTTTATTCAGTTTCCACAGGAGCTGTTTAGCTCAGAGCTGAGGGTCAGTTTTGTAGGCTGAGTTTGCACACACTCAGCTGACTGATCAGTAAGCTCTGTGGGTCCCCTTGAGGAGAGCCACAAGGCTGTGCTACAGTTCTGTTCATCCTGTTCTGCTGAGCCAGAGATTCCAGCTAGTGCCAAGAGTGCCTCTAATGAAAGCATGATCAGATGAAAGCAGCAAACTTTTGCCATTCAGAAGGTTCCCTGTGGGCTGGTTAGCAAAATGTTTGTAAACTCCCCAATCTCTCCAGAGTCGAGGTGACAATTATAATAAGCAAGTAGTCAGAGTGTGTGAAACAGGCCTAGAATAGAGAAATTTCCTCAATGCACCACAAGACTTGTGGAAAACTTCATCCCAAGACTAAAAGATACTGTACGAAGCCTTGAAATGCTGATGTGGTCTCAGAGGAGGGGATATAGGGATGGCATTTCCAATGAATCTACATTCACAAAGGAATCCTGGAGTTACTTTTATGCTTAAAAGCCTATTAATAAACAAGCAAAACTCCAAGCTAAAGAATTTGGGAGCTTTCACAAAAAGCTGCCTCACCTCCTTTGAAACCAGAGCAGGCCCAGAACACCTCCAATTCCCATCTCTTCTTTGAAGACCTCAGTGATTGGCATCCCAGCATAAATCAGTTCCTGACCTCTCTCGTCACAGATGCTTGTCATAAAGGAAGCTGGTTTGCGGATCAGACCCAGCTCCTGAAATCGCAGTATAAAGATGGGATTTTAAATACTCCCTGTTAGAAGCAAGGGGCAGTAGGAGGCAGAGTGGTCAAACAACAATGCCTTAAGCTTGCCCTCAGAGCAGCTTCCACAGCCTTGAACCAGCATAGCCAGTGAGCTCACAGATAACACTATAAAGTGCGAGATAAAACCCCAAGGCAACACCATTATCACCGTAAGCATCCAGAATCACAGCAAACATCCTGTCTGGTTTCTAAGGAACCAAAAAGCAGGTGAAACAGCACAGCTCACCCTTGCCCAGGAGTAATCCATTGGCACAGTTGGAGGAGGCACTTCCTCAGCTGGTTCAATCACTCTTTTGGCCACAAGATCCTGGTACACAGACCTAGGGAGACAATCCATTTATTAACTTAAGTCCTTTTAAGAGATACAAGTGAGGTGGTCTTAATCTAGACCTTAAAAACCCAGAATGAATAGAAGTTGCTTTCCTTAAGCAGGAATATATTCCTTTATGAGGCTAGAATCAGTGCCCTAACAGTTTTTGTCCCCTGCTGAAGGCGCCCTGTTAGTGTGACTTACTGAATGACCTCTCCCAGCTCATCAAAACTCCGGGGAACAAACACACCAGCTTCTTTCAAGGCTTGATTCTTTGCAACAGCAGTTTCAGAAGCCTGGTTGGCACAAGCTCCTGCATGGCCAAACTGTACCTACAAACAAGAGAAGAGACGGCAGTAAGGAATACAAGTTGTTTACCTGCAGAGAGTAAAACAGAATAAAGAACTGCGTAGGAAACTGGTGGACAGAGGAATACCAGTGACTGCACATCTGCCTTCTTACTTGGGCTAACAGAACTCTTGGTTGCAAATGCAGTCAGTACTGCAATATGCAGGGCATTTTCTGATCTAGAATCACCCCAGGTTCTTCTATTGATGTTCTGCCTCCCTAAATTCCCCCACTCTCCAGAGCTCCTTAACGTGCATCTTTCCCATTCCCACTCCAGAAGCAGGTGGCTATTAGAATCTGTTGCATTCCCTGGGATCTTTGGGCTCCCTTTACAAGTATGCAGAATCCCTTGGAAATCTCCAGTGAAAGACTACAGAAGGACAAAAAGCTTTTACCATTTATATTTATTAACTTCTGCATGTTAAGTTGCTACTGGCCATTCTGGAAGGTTTAGGCACAGCGAGAGAAGTTGGCTTTTTTCTTCCTGTTGTGGCTATGTACTTATTTCATGCATTTGCCTCCATTTTTGCACATACCTCTGAAGAGAACATGGTGGCACAAGTACCAATACACCAGCACACCACTGGCTTGGTGATACGGCCTTCTTTTATACCCCTGCAGATCTTATACTCTTCTGTGCCTCCAATCTGCAGAAAGAAAGAGAGCTGAGCTGGTTCAAAACTTTGCACTTTTGTAGAAACCAGCTCTGAGATGCACATGGAAGCATTACTTGGGATTTTTTTTCTCCTTTTTCATTGAGTAACAGCTGAAGTCTCAGAACAAAGCCGCCTTTTTTTTTTTTTTTTTTTTTTTTTTTAAAAGTAGGGGAGACTGCTTGTCTGTGGAATACACTCAATTTCTTTTGATTAAAGAAGCATGAAATAAAAATTCAGACATTCAAGAACAGTATGAATAGCTGCCACTTATCTGTAGCTGTTATTTAGCATCCTTGCAGCCAGGTCAGACACTCCCAAAACAAAACACTTGGGTGTTTCTCAGGTAGGAGTGAACTGGTCTCACTCACCTCTCCAAGTACTACAATCATTTTCACTCCTGGAGTATCCTCATAACGCAAGACGTGATCCATAAAAGTTGAACCAGGATATCTGGGTAGAATACAGGGAAAATGGTAGAAGTTGAATTTGTTTGATAAACTTTTCTGAAAGAAGAAAAATTAACAGCCAACCTGCCCTTCTTCCTCCAAATTACTAACAATTCTTCTGTTGACTGACTTAAAAAAACCAGTGTCTCTGTTGAAGATGCAGACTCCTACCTGTCTCCTCCAATGGCCACCCCTTCATAGACCCCATCAGTGGTTCGGGAAATGATGTTGTTGAGCTCATTGGACATTCCTCCGGACCGTGAAACATAAGCCACGCTGCCAGGACGGTACAGTTTTGATGCTAAGATATTATCCAGCATGCCTCCTGTGTTGCCTATTTTAAAGCAACCTGGTTTGATCCCACCAACCTACAAGAAAATTAGAGAAAGACGTAAAGCCCTTTAAAACATACATGAAACTTAGGAACATTTCTGTAACAGCCTTGTCAGTATTTATACAAACAACAGAAGACAGTAACATGACCTTAAAATGAGAAACTAACATGCACTTTATATGACTAAAGGCAAAATGGATTGTAGGATATACTTTATCCTTCAGAGAAGGCCAGTCTGAAGATTAAGACAGATGGACAAGAGGAGAAAAAGGTCATCAGTTCTTACAGTTGCAGGCCCAATGATAGTGACTCCTTTTTTATCAGCTGTCTTGATCAGTTTGCGTGTCAGGGCCTCTGGAATGCCCTCTGCAATAATGGCAATGGTGCGGATCTGCATCAAGATAATGAAAACCATTAGTACCCCCCAGTGTCTCCAACCTAACGAACTCTGCAGGACAGAAGGCACACAGCTGCTCACAGGGCATGATCAGCTTCTGCCTCTTGTCAGGCCTCTGGGAGGTCCTGCTGTGCGCCATCATACAGGAAGGCCCAGTGCAGGGATCCGCAGCCTATTGTCATCTTCACAGCAGGCTCAATGCACTGTTCAGAGAATTTTTTTTCTCCCCCTTGCACATTAGAGCAGCAATGTATTTTAATCAACCCAAAGTAATCACTCCTAACAAAGAGGTGCCGAATTCCTCTTAAACAAATTGCAAGTCTGGCATTAGAATTTGCTGTGAAACTCCAGTATCATCTTCAGAGTCTACAAGGAGTTAGAATTGAGGTATTTATCTGCTAAGTTGGAAGACCAAGACAATTTGCTAATGCCATCATGGTTTAAGAAACACTGGTACCCTGCTGACAAGATTTTCCTTCTTTTCTTGGGCTTCTTCTAGATCCCTCGCTCACCTGTGGATAATTCATTGTTTCAACAGTGCTGTCATAAGCAGAGCGCAGAGATGCGAAGTTGATGAGAACATCCACCTCTGGGTGCTTCCTCATGGCATCTGACATGTTCTTGTAGACTGGGATCAGGATTTCTTTGTGGCCCCAATAGAACTTCTGCCTGTGGTCACCACTATGGAGGAGAAGATGAAAGAGCCCTAACTCTTAAGGCTACTGGAAAGACAAAGGGATACAGTGCATGCAGATAGAGGAGTTTACAAACCCCAATTCTCAGACACCAAGACTGACTGTGAGACTCACTAGCAAGTGAGCGTACATGGGGAGGGACCATACTAACAGCAGAAGGTTCTTCAGAGTATAGAACAGAGCAGCATATGGAAGGAGACGGGCTAATGGGGACAGAGGCATCCAGCAAGATGAATAAGCTCTCCCACAGTGAAGTTACCAGAGCCTCAATTCTACTCCAAGCTGGAAGACAGAATGAGGCACAGAAAGAGTAATGAATGAGATGCATGCAAAGCTGCATTACTGGGCTGGAACAAATACCGGACTGGGGGAACAGGAAACCAGTATCTGCCATGAACAGCGAGGACAGCAATGTGAGGGCCAGTCAGCTTTCCAATTCTGCTACAATTCTACCCACCCACATGCTGAAGGAGATGCACCTAGGAAAGTTTCACTGTAGGTGTTGTCTTTTATATATGGTAGATGCTCCGACCGTAACTTCATTGAAGTCTATACTGTTCAATCGTTTAAGAGTCTAGAGATATTGGCTGTGTTCCCATACTGGTACATTCGTAACAGAACATTCCAGGTTTTGCCAGCCTGGCTTCCTCCAAAAGGTCAGGCAGAATCAGATAATTATAGGTAGCCTTAAACTTTTAATCCCTGTTGCTTTTTCTTCATTGAACAACTGCGACACTGCAAGGGGTTGCCACTCATCTGTAAGATGTGACTATGCCTGCACTCAGTTTTAGCACCCTGAGGTTTGCACTTGCTGAGAAGGTATTACAGAGCTGCAATTATCATCAGAGCTGCAGACTAACAGCACAAGGTGCTTAATTGTCAAGAGGCAAAATTCTCTGCAGGACAGAGGCTGATTAGACATCAGCTATCCTGGATGTCTGTAAATACCACAGAAATGAAACAAACCTCCTACCTTTGTATGCAGTCCCATCTCACTGTCTCAGCAGCAGGCCAGACAACCACTCCTTTCCTTCTCGCTACTTGCCCTGTTTGACAGGGAGACCCCCCCCACCCACCCATAAGGTACAATAACAAAACAGCTTATGCACAGCTGTGCTCTGGAGGTTCCTCCTGAGGGCAACCTGAAACACCCAATAGCCTCTCTCATCCCCATTAGCTGTGGGGATAAGGTAAAAGAGGGTGAATACCACAAGAGAACTCTCTATCCCACTGAAGGATCCGCATGCTTCCTGCCTGCTGAGAAACCACTGCCACTATAGGAAAGAGTATGAACAAGATGAACAGGATTTTATTTTTTTTAAATTTTGTTTGGCTACATGACAGACAGACTGCTTTAGTCTATTAGCAGAGCTGCTCCTATTCTGGCTAATATTTGGAGGGGAAAATTCCAGCTGCTACCAGCACAAATTGAGATGTCTCAGACAAGCATGCAGCAAACAGTAGATGAGTGGAAGAAACCTTACATAGCCTTACTGCCTCTGCTAAGCCAGTGGGCTGTTGAAGAAAGCCCAACTAGTAATGCCTTCCTTACTTGCTGAGTGAAGGAACAGAATTTGGACACCCTTTGAAAGTGCATGAAGTGGGACTTAAATTATGTGGCTAACATTAAGCTGTTTCAACAGAGCAGCCTGAAATCAATGGTTGAGGGAACCGGGAAGCAGTCTGCAAAGCCAATCTGATGGTGGAAGGGAGCATAGGAGAAGGTGTTAAAGCAGAGATGTAGACTAGGGCAGAGCTACACTAAAGAACAGCAGAGACTGGAAGAGGAGGAAGCTAACAGAAGAATTTGAGGGAAGCAGTCAGAAAAATAACGCAGTCAACACAGGCTACTTACGTGAATGGATAAACCATGGCAGCTACTGAAGGTTCATCCCGGGAGCAAATATAATCAAAGTCCAGCATTCCTTGCACAGCTCGTGTCTGCATCCCCCAAATGATAGCTTTGGTGTGACGGCTGAACAGGGTTGTAGCTTTACCTGCTCAGAGGGAGAGGGGGAAAAAAAAAAAAACAAACAACAACAAAACACATTCAAAATGTACACCTGTGCAACACAAAGGCTGCAACTTTGCCAAACATCTGCTGAAAGTCTCTCAGATGAGCATATTCCCCTCCCTCCAAACTGAACCCAACAGGTGAACTGCAGGATGTAGTAGCCACACTGTCCAAATTAAGGAAGAAACTGCAGATGAAGCAGCATCCCCCTTCCCAGGATTCTGAACACAATAGCCAGGTTTTGTGTTTCACAAAATGGGCACGTGCTTAATCACAGGGGGGGAGCTGGTGTAGGAGTGGAGAGATAAGTGAAAACTGCCTCTTCCTCTTCTCACATGGGCCATTCATGTTCCTCCCAGATAGTTTTATTCTGCAAAGCTGAAGAGGAAGGGAACCTTCAATTTTATTTATTTGTGTATGGCCTACAGTCTGGGAGAACCACAGGAGGCTTGCCTCCTATGTTTGTCAGGGCACCACAGTAGGATGATAGAAAATAAAAAGAAGAGCAGGAAACAGAGGGGACAAAGAAAGCAAAGGAGCTCTACATACTCAGCTTTTGTTTTCAGGTTTTTTTTTGATGATCAGAGTCCAACACAAACCTGATGGCTCCAAGAATTTATATATAGCCCGAAACTTGGCTTCGGGGGACAGAGTCACAGGAAAGGCAACAGTTCAGCTAGTGAGGATGGACTGTTTACTTAAAGTATATTTACACCACTTGTCACAGCAAAATGTTGAGCTCCTCCCTTTGACTCCAGGCAGAGTTCATTGTAAAACTCTTAAAAACTCAGAGCTGATCCAGCTGCTGATGCCAACTCAGTCTACCACTAATTTCTTTTTGGCTTTGAATCAAAGGTAAACAGCATTAGGGATTAAACAGGATACTGTTCTTCTGGCTTTAACAAGAAATCAGTCACTGTTCTCCAACCCTACATGTTCAGTTCAGATGCACTGCCACATGACTTGTTATTAGGAAACTGCCTACCCTGAAAAATTCCATTTATCTTGCAGGTGCCTGCAAGGAGGTAATATTAGTATTCATAGAAACAGGAAAATGCAGGCCCAGAAAGGTGATGCTATTCGTCTGAGACCACACAAGAAAGAATCTGAGAGTTCCCCTTCTACTGTCCCTCCTCTTATGATAGAGGAGATGGCCTGAAACTCTACTTTGACCCTGATTCAGCAGTTTATTCTCATCCAGCACAGAGCTCGAGAGTGCTTAAAGTCCCCATAACTTCACTAAGTACAAGCTTTAATGGTTTGCTGAACTGATAAGGCGACAAGAACGTTTAGTTCATTCTGTGACTTTTCTGTGCCCTTCAAGGCTCATAAGCACGGCACCTGTTTTGTTTCCCTTTGAAACAAAATGCCAGTTATTAGGCATGGTTAGTGATTCCTTCTTTTTGAAAGCAAAGAGAACAGAGCTTTTCACAATATGCCTAGGTCTGTTTTTCTCCGTAATGATTGTGGGGGGGGAAGGGAAGAAAAATTAAAGTTTGTTTGAGACCTGTCCCTCTCTCCCCCAGAAATAGTAAGTTTTTGTGCAAAGGAGTATGTGATCTGCACTTGAAAAAAATAGATTAAAAGTTCATATGGCGATAGCTAAATATGCTGGGCAGGAGGGAAGGGAAGGACCAGACAACACTGCAAACTTTTGGAGAGAAAAA
This sequence comes from Phoebastria nigripes, assembly GCA_035582835.1. Classification (NCBI taxonomy): domain Eukaryota; kingdom Metazoa; phylum Chordata; class Aves; order Procellariiformes; family Diomedeidae; genus Phoebastria; species Phoebastria nigripes. The sequence continues at coordinate 1,679,149 of JAYKAV010003465.1, forward strand.
ACAGCAACAAAACCAAGAACTAAAAAAGTCAGCTGCCAGCAAGGCCAGGCACATTCAGCTAGTCACACGTGTCCTACCTGAACCAGGTCTTGAAGCTGGGATTGAATCTGTTAAAGAGAGAATCACTCATGCAACAATATGACAGAGTTGTCATCCCAACAGCAGGGCACCTGCGGGGGGATGGTGCAGCTTCCCTCCTCCCCACAGCACTCAGGCCTTTTGGGGTTTGCTTTTGTTAAAAAAACAAGCGGAGTGGAGCACTCTCCACTGTACTTCCTCTCCAAATATCTGGACATCAAATTTTGCATTTTGCTGTCTAAAAACTTTTTGCTTATCCCAGCACAAACACATTTCAGGTTCAGGTGGCAGTTCCTTGCACTGCAAGCTCCACGGCGCGCAATTTTCAATGTCTTTTTGAAGCATTGCTCATGCAAAATTCTGTGCACAATAACTAGGAGAGCAGTAATGGGTTTTATGATGTGTTTCACCGGAATCGGACCTGAATCTTGCTGTTATCATGTCACATTGTTGTTAAATGAGGCCTGTATCTCCTCACATTCAAGGGAGGAGGACCGGGATGTTATCACGTTCTGTCCCTGCCCAGTTCTGCTGTTGTTTTATTCCCATACAACATGCTCTTACCCAATAAGGCTTCCAACAAATACGAGCAAAAGGCTGCCAAAGCTCTTACATACCACCATGCTAAAGAAGCTTCTTAGACTTCAGTAAAAAAAACAACCCCAAAAACTAAAAAAAAACCAAGACAAAAAACCCAACAAAACCACACAACACACMGCACAGTAACCTCTGACCCTAAATGTGAGGAGTACGTCACAACTCCTGCTGAACTGACTGACTGTGGAGTGTTCATCCAGGAAGCTGCAGCGTATACCAAGAAGGACTTTCTGAATACCTACACCGTTCCAGCGGCATCCCATGGGAACACCCCCCAGGTACTTAACTGGAAAGCAGGCCTCAGTTCAGCAACCACAGCACAGATACTCTAACCTATTGTCCGCTGGCCTCTCATAAGGGGACATGGGAAAGCTGGAGTTCTCAAACTGTGCTTCAAAGGAACCCTTTCAAAGGAACATGCCACATCAAAGCAACTCTGACTCACCTTGCATATGAGCTAATAGCACAACAGGTGACAACATTCTAAAAGCACTTAACTACATTCAAAACAAAGATAGACTGGTACCACAAAATTGCTTCCCTTTATATCCAGAAAAAAGCATTCGTCTAGTCCACATGCTGTCTTTTGGAGCAGAAGAGAACTGCTAGCAATCATTTCCAATGCTGGACTTACCAAGAGGTGCTGTTGGTTTTGCCTTCTTGGCTGGAGCAATATCATCTGGTTTGGACTCTGAGAAGGAAGCCGTTCTGCTTGGTGCTGGAGTCTGAAAAGATTCAGAAGCCAAGTCAGTAAGGGACAGCTTACTGGAGCATGTAGGAGGAGATGGCCACTTTGGCTATGCTAGTCTACAAAGAAAACCAAAAGAAAGTTAATTTTGGGATAGGACCATTTCAGTCAAGTGAAGGAAGACTCCTAAATGAGCAAATTCCCAGTAGATGCAAGAGTCACATTGTTGGTTTTGAGGGATCACATTTTCTGCACAAGCGAGGTGGACATTGGGAGGGCCCCTCCTGACAAACCATGCAGGCAGAGTCACTTTAGTTTTCCTACAGCTTTGTACAAATACAATGGTGGCCAAGATCCGTTTCCGACCTGTTCACGGGGGAAGCTGCCTTCAGGAGGCTCCTCACAAGCGTTCCCTCTCACGGCGGGAAAGGAACTCACCGAAGGGCTGCCACTGGCATTGAGGAGGAAGTTGGCAGTGTGGGCTGCAGCAGGTGGTTGGTTGGGGATAGGCCGATGGCCGAGCGCCATGCCCACAATCGCAGTCATGTGAGTCTCCGTGCCAAACACGTGTATGGGGATCCCAGTGGTCTTCCCTGTGTATGCATACAAGAACAGTCAGCCTTGGGCGGGGGGGGAAAGGAACAAGATGAGCTGCTGCCGAAGCGAAGCATTTAACCTTGAAAAGGCTCAGCAGAAAGCAGCTGGCAGAAACAAGATGCAAGAACAAAACTTAAGGAAATGGTTGGTCCTTACCAACTTCTCCCATGACACGTAATCCTTCCTGGTAGTTCGGGCCTCCTCTTCGTACAAAGATCCTCACCTCATGCTCCTTCAGAGGGCCTTGGTAATCCTTAATCGCTCTCACAATGCCCTAAAAGGAATATACAGGACAGGTGAACTGGGCAGCCTGACGTCTACCCTGTGCCATCATCTCAGGAACTCCTGGAAGAGATGCACTGTCAGCCTCAGCACAACACTGAACTGGGGAGAATGGCTTGGGGTTGATGACTGTGGGCATTTGCTGATACTTCTTAATAGTCACTTACTTTAAAAGTGGCTGCTACATTGGTGAAGTTAGCAATGCTGCCTCCAATGATCAGGATTTTACCTGAGGGAAGAAACACACATAAATAAAACTTTAAGAACACAGTGTACTGCAAGATCATGAAGCAGTTTAGGACATAAAGTGAAACAACGCTGCAGTTCAGACTAGCCAATAGTTTGCAGTAAGTTGTGTTTAGCAGAGCCTGGAAGATAAGAGCTTTGTATCAAGCAAGAATTTTTCTGGTAAGAATCTCTTGAGCCACATTTGCTCTTTGCTACATGGCAAACCACAAGTCCTGTCTCTGAAGCAAGAGCTGATGGAAATCCATTACTATTTCACTCGGAAGGCAGCAGTACATTAAAAGCTCTGCCAGGGAGGTCTAAGCATAGTAACAGCCCAGATTTGTTCAGTTTTTTCCCCCACGCAGTTTCACAGCTGACCATCTTTGAAATTGCAATGACTCCCTTACCTTCAGGGTGCTTCTCTCGTGTCATGAGGGAGAGAATAGTCTTAGCATAGTCATAGGTCTGTTGCTCACTTGGGGCTCCTGAGTATTCCCCATAGTTAGCCAGTTCATTCACACCCCCCAGGTCACAAATGGTGTCACTGTAAAAAGAAAAAAAAAGGTTATTTAAGAGATTAGTTATAATTTGAGTCACTATAAAGGTCTTAATAAAGCATTCCAAAATTCCTGGGAAAGTGGGACTTGTAACAGAGAGATCATGCTGTCTGCTGAAAACAAAGCTGCTCTCGTCTTGGTGCCAGTCATGATTAATCTTGTTATACTTCCTAGATATGATGGGAACTCAGTGACTACCACAGCAACGGTATTACCATAAACAGCTTTCAGCCAGCTTGTTTCTTTCCAAGGCAAAAAGAAATCATATCTCAACCTCCCAGAATTAAATTATCTCTAAGGGACACTACGTTCCACATCTTGGTAAGAAATCTGCACAGCATCTTCACTCTGAAAAGGTCCCAAGCAGTCATGGCATGGGAAAGATAGCTTTAGAAGAGTCTCCTTTCCAGAGGCTGCATCAATTATTTTCTTCCAGCACTGTAAATCCACCCCGCTCTCTGGAAACCTTGTTCCTGTTACCTGTAAACCACTGAGGCACCGCCACCAGCCACCATGGTCCAGATCCTGCCTTTGGGGTTGAGAATAGTAAGTTTCAAGCTGGCTCCACTCTTCGCATCCAGATCAGCAATGTAGGCCTCCTGCAAACAGAGCAGCACACAATTTAAACTTCCTTCTGCATCCTCTTTTTCCAAACCAGAGGGTTTGTAGTGCTGGGCCCATTTGGACATGCAGAGCTCCCACATCTCCTGTCAACTACAACTGAGGGGAGACCAGAACTACAAACACCATTTTTGTAAGGGACAGAGACCCAGCTTTATCTCTCGGGGGCCAGGACTGATTTGTGTTAGGTGTTCTCCAAGACAGAACACTGAAATTGGACTGGATATAGACAGCTTGTGCCATTCTCCCTGTAACAAATTCAAAGGGGACACAAGCATATGCTCAAATTTTGATTCTTTCTTGGAAAAAAAAAATCATGCCCTCCAAAGAATATGTTGTCTTTATAAGGCCTGCTGGCTGGTCTCTTGCTTGTCCTAGGTGAAGTGACAAGTGATTGCTATAAATAAATTTGATATTACTTCATTTGTAGAGTGCAGATCCAGAAGCAGATTTTTCCTGTTTGCACATGAAAAACTTTGGAAATGCAGCCAACTGTTGGTTGTGTTTCACTAAGCTGTACTACACTAGCCTTTCCATGAATGGTGGTCTTTTCCTCCACCGCTCAGCCAGCCCTGGGAAGCTCCCAGGTTTCATGGTTCCGCATACGACAGTCACAGAATCAAATGCCTCTGAACTGCAAAGTCTTGTTCTGACCTTGTCTGCAGACTGAGACCAGAGGAAATTTAAAATCAGCCCACCCATGGCTACACACTCTCTGGCTGTGCTGCAGCCAAGAATGTAATCACCGAGAGCGCTGTAATTTGGCTCAACATGGTGTTCTGTATCACAGTGTGCTTGCCTGTTGTGAAGCACTTCACTGGGAGTTCATTAAAATTCTCAGCAAAGGCACTGCCATAATAACCTTCAACAGTGACTTGCAGAGGGATGATTCAGAGAGACAAAAACTGAACTAATCCTTTTAAGAGCAAATTGAGTTAAGTGTTGGCATCCAGCAAGCTACATGGAGAGAAATAGCTAAATGGATTTCCTGGCCATGTTACAAAAACCTTCCCCAACTGAAGCATAATTATAATTATTACAATGAAAAAGTCAGGACAGAAATCCTTTTGGAGACAGCAGAACAATCACCTGAAATAAGTAACAGAACAATTAAGGAGAGAGCTCTACTTCCAACAGTTTTTGAAGCTGCTGGGAGGCTATGTATGAAGCAGCGTTTATGCAACCAGTAGTACAAACCCAGGGAATTCTGAGAGGGAACAGGCATTTCTAACTTTAAAACAACACGTTTGCCTGCAGGCCTCTTCTTGGTCATCACTTTTCAGGAAAACAGGTGTATTAACATCTTAACTTTTTATTTTGAAGTTTGAGAGATGGTAATTATTTTCTCTGGATTCATATTCACACACAAATTTTGCACACAACTGCTACTCTACTCTCAGAAACAGCAACTGAAACAGTGAGAGTACATCAGCTGCCATGAGGCTGTCAATAACCAGTGCTCCAAGAAGAAAATAACAGTGCTGACAGGGCAGCAATGCAGGCAAGAACCATATAAGGAAGACTGTACAAGTACAGAGCTTTGGCACATAGCTGAATGAAGTTAAATACAAGCCTCCATTTAAAAAAGTCAGTTCTGAATTAAAGAACTGAAACAACACCCAAGCAAAGATGGAAAGCAATTCCAGTTCAGAGCATGATTATGAGAAGTCCTAGTACTACAGCAACCTGTACACGGGTTTGCACAAGCTCTTATCATGGATAGCAATGCCAAAGTACTTGAAACACAGCAACAAAACCCACAAGAGAGGAAAACCTCAATGCTATGGACATACAAGCAATAAGGAATTGATCTTGTAGTCCACAATAGAGGGATTTGGGCCAGAGTGGGTTGTTACTTGCCTCTGGGTAAGCTTCCCTGCCAAAGGGAGGGGGGAACTCCACATCCCCCCACTTCACTTTGCATATGTAGTCAGCAGTTGCATCAATCTTCGCAGCCAAATCAAGGATGTAGACACCATCATTAGTCACAACTGCATTTGAAAAAAATACCAGAATTAGCTCTGTTTTATACAGAGACATGCATTACAGATTTACTCATAAAATTTGATACCATGCAGAGATCATTACAAAAGCTAGGTCACCTTTGTTCCCCTTCCTCCACATCAGTCATTTAATTGTATTTACCAAACCCAGAGAGTTCCCTTAAGAATTAACTAGTGACCAGGCCCTGGCTCAGGTGCTGTTTTGTTCTGATCCAACAGAGCAATTTTTATGTTCTTCAGTTCTGACTTAACATCCCTTTCAATGGAATTTTTCATTTCCACCAGGAAATGAGGTAACAGAGAACACCTGCAAGCAGTCCTCATTTTGGATTAATTCAGCCAATAGCTCCAGGACACATCACAGCCACTTTTGTACTTCTTTTGCATATGCCACCTAGTATTGCGAACTACATAAACCAGAGAAGGATAGAGTACACGTATCAGTATTCTAGAACAGAAAGTCCTGCTCCCAAAAATATCTGTTACCTAATGGATTGATCTCGAGGTATGTGAAATATAGATCTTCATAAAGGTTGAACAGGCCACAGATGAAGCTAGCCAAGATGCTGTAAAAAAATTTAAACACAAGTTCATTAAAGCAGCCAACTATAACGCACAGCGTGCTCTGCTTCATTTATATTAGCGGCAATCTGCAAATCCACTCTGTATCAATTTCTTTCACTCTCATTCATCTTCTCTGGAAGAAGCCTAGGTGATGACTCAAGGAAAGGAAGACCTTGATGACTCATCTTAATTACACTCCACCAAACTCTGCTGAGAACACAGTTGCTCACAACTGCCATATAGATGTTCAGTCTGTTTAATCTCACCGAGAGACAGAAATGCATCATTGTCTCTCACTGTCAGATATGCATCTTTGTCAGAACTAAGCTTCGTTAGCGGGGATGGGGAAGAGACTGCAGTAAACTGTATTAGTGACAGGCTTCTTCAGCCTTTCAGTGCTGAACAATGCCATCAGCGATTACGTTATGTTTGGAAAAATCATGACATATTAAGATAACTAGCTATAGGCATCTAATTAAAGGAGATGCAGAAGAAGCTTTGAGATCTAMAGATAAGCTTGCAGTAAGCGTAGGAATAGCAAGAGAATACCTTCTTAGACTAGGCCAGAGTAAGGGAGAGTACATTTCTGAATTAGCAGTCGGATTCACATCTTATCACCATTTCTACTAAATAAAAGAAACTCTTCTATGCTGGCATGAAGGATCAAAATTCAATACATCTCTAACATCTCAGAGGTCAAGACTTCAGTAGACTGAGAAGTGCTCCTGTCAGGCAAAGGCTCAAAGCACTATGAATACTTATTTTGAGTTTTACAAGAGGCTCAGATGTCAAAGAACTTGGATTTAGGATGCATGGCATGTTCTTGAGAGCAGCAAGAACGGGAGGAGAGCAAGCTTTAGGGTGAAACAGAACAAAGGGATGTTGCACTGAAATAAAGGAGAGGAGCTTCTGGGTAGCTGGCCATGCCTGGAACTGGGCATCTGTACTTACTCCTTTTTATTTGCTGGTGCATGCTGCAGGAGATGTTTCTTTACATCTGATTCATTGAGCTTTTCATCCACTGCCACAAGCAACTTCTGAGCTTTGGCATCAACATCTCCCACATCCACACCCCCTTCGTGGTGGAAGAGTAYGTAGTCTCCCTCACGGGCAGCATATATGCACACATAGAACTCTTCTTCCTGCACAGACCCAGGCACAAACATTAGCAAGTCACACCTTGAAGAAGAGGCTCTTGTGTCAATGCTAGGGAAGGGGCGACTGAGCACACCGCTACGCTTTCCAAGGAGAAGCAGCGCTGGAGTGGCCCAGACATCCCCCAGGGTTGTATGGGCTGTGCTGGCCTGGGAAGGAGAGCRGCAGGGCCCGGAGTGCTTCATCCTGGTGAAACGTGCCAGGGACAACACTTTCCATTTCTGGAGAAAACTGCTCCCACCTTACACAACTGAAGTGCAATCCAGGGTCCTTTCTTGCATGCACTGAAAGCACCTCTATCTTAGGTAATTATACCCTTCCCGCAAACCATGGCAGAGTCTGAATATTTCACCAGCACAAATTGAGACATCTCACATCAACAGTTTGTCATCCACATTCGGGAGTACCAGATTCAAGGAGCAGTGAGCTGCCTTGACCAACTTGGTGCCTCCCAGGTGGTCTGTAACTTCCTCCCAGCAGAGTAACAGCAACCAACATGATTATTAACAGCTCTTCGCATGGGCTAATGCTGCACCTGCACACAGCTCTGACCACATGCATCGACACTATCAGCTTAACAGCACACTCCCAAACTTATGCTTTCTCCACTATATCAATCCATCTAAACCGCATGCAAGTCAAAAGAGATTTAAAAGCACTTTTTAATGCTTTATTTGGTATACTAACCTGTTTGTGAGGGACGAAGGGTTCAATCAGGAAATTCTTTAGAATTCCCTTAGCATTAGCAATCTGTAGGCAGAAAACAAGACAAACACCAATAAATGCTTGTCCAATATCCACATTCATGACAAGCATAAGGCAAGCTTCGAGAATTAATCAACACTGCTCTAAAATCACTTCCTCCCAAGCACCTCTCCACTGTGTTTCCTGGGGAACGATACCCCTCCCTCCCCAGCACAGCATCAAGCACTGTCACTGCTAGACACGCTGCTGTACCACTCCAGGATATTTGAACTTCATAGGTTACAGGGGTCAGTCACCTTCCCCTTTCCTAACGGGACACACGGCTATCAGAATTACACCAGAATGTCTCTTCTTCATCTCCTGTCCTGGAGACAGCACCTTTACAGAGCACTGCCTAGTGCAGTGTGAAATGYGATGGCTTGAGCTTCTTCTTGGAGCTCTGAAAAAATGACAAGTGAGGGAAATCCTGAGCTAGACAGGGAGTGGCAGGAGCAGAGGCCTCTGCCCAGCACTCGCCCTGGAAGCGGTGTCAGTGAGCATGGAAGAGTAAGATCGCTCTTTAGTCTCTTCCTACAGGGACACGCAGCTACAGCAAGGTCCCAGGAACTGTCCTGCATGGGTGCTTTCCTGCTATCCAAAACCAAGTTTCCTGGCTCAAGGGACACTCCCACACGGGAGATACCCCCTGCTCCTGAGGACACTGCTTCAGGAGCGAACATCATTGGTCACAAGTCCTTGCACAGTCCTTCCTTTAGATGTGGCTGTTGTATTGTACTAAAGAAGCAATTTCAACATCCACTGTTTTCCTGATGGGCAGGCACACAAGATGCAGTTGCCTGCTGTTTCACAATGGCCTTCAGGCAGGCCTCACTGGCTCAGCTGCACCGCTTGGTGCTGGAGCCAGCAACAAATCAATCACAGTGGGGCCAAGGCATCAGTTTCCTTGAGGCAGCAGAACTCTATCAGCTCCTGAAACACAGCAGCTGGGATGGCAGGCATTTCTTTATAATTAGCATTGCAGTATCGTTCCCAGGAGAATAAATATTACAAGCCAGCACCGAGTTAAAATAAGGACCTGAAGTAACACTCTGTCATCGGCCAAAACACACTGGCTGGCTACAATAAGAGGACGATTTTATGACAGCTTTTATACTTGTCTTGTTAAATCTGCCTTGGGTATTAAAGTGAAGCAGCTATGCCAACTAGACACAGTATTTGAGCTATCAACTGCTGACTCCCAAGTGGAAAGGATTTTCAAAATGGTACTAATATCTGCTGAGCTCCCACCACACAGGCCCTACACAGCAGACTTGGACAGTGGATGGTAATAGGGAGCACCGAGCTGTGCTCCCTGTCAAGGTGTGTCATTTATCAGTGCTCATTTACTAGCAGGAAGTTCACACGTGGGACAGTTCATCACGAGCTTTGGCATCAGCATAACATGCATTTTAAACCACCATAAGCAAGAGAAATACCTGCACACCAGCTCCTATCGTGCAAGTAGGCAGAAAAGACAGAATAAAAAAGTCTTATGTTTTTGTTGGTAAGGTGGCACTCACCGTGGTTTCTTTGCCCAGACGCTCTTTGAGCCAAACCTTCACCTGATCCAGAGTGAGGTTAATTCCAACCAGTCCAAGCTTCCCACGTCTCTTTATTAGCTGATCTGGCTTCACCACTAAATGCTACAACATTGTGCAAGAGGGATTAAAAGAAAGAAGCATTAGAAAGTGATTTTGGTCAAATGATTCTCTGCAGATAGTGAAACAAAAACTTAAATAAATTCTGTACAGCAAACGTGCTTGCAGAATTTCTTTAATCTCTTGGCAAATCCATCTCCTGGTACAACATGCCTGCCGTTTTTTTTTTATGCTGTACTTTGAGAAGAGCTGCCTTATTTCTACTCAGACATGAGTATACATCAGAGACTGAGGTGACAGTTTGTTTTGGCTTTTTTTGATGAACTTTGATAACTCTTTCAAAGCAGCTATTAGGAATGGGGTATACGTACTCACTTTCTGTAAAAAAAAAAAAAAGAAAAAACAAAAATAAAAACCACAAACACACTGACAAGCATACAGCATCTCGTCAGTTTTGCAAACTGTCTTTGTAAGATGCATCATGAAATTAATATTTCTCTGTGATCAGAGGCTCATAAGGAGAAACTATTACAGAGACACGGCAAGCAGTCAGCTGCYTGCAAAGAAAGCTCCTGCTGTCCCTACATACTCTGCATATGAGACTGGCTAGGGCCAGGGGTCCTGTGCATTTTAGTCAACTGACAGTGGCTCTTTATAAGATACCTATGGAAAGCTGTTCCTAGGTAACACACTTATCTCTAGCTTGCAAATGTCTTTTTTTTTTTTTTTTTTTTTTTTTTTTTAAATAAGAAAAGGATGCCATTCTCCTGTACAGCTGATATGTCCTGGAACTTAACTTACAATGTACAGCCAGAACATACCATGTTGCAGTACAGAATGCTGATCATGGTCTTTCTGCTGGACCCTGTAGCCCTTTCTAGCATTACAGAACTCTGCCTTAAAGGATAGATAGCATCCTTGCTCCCTTCTGGCTTTCTTCAAGTCTTTTTAGAAGCACTGCTGATATCTTCCAGCAATTCACTCATGTACTTGAGTATGGAACATTTAATTACTTAGTGTAGGCTTCTATCAGTCAGTCAGTAAAAGACTGTGAAACATTCATGTTCTACCAACCAATGACTTAATATAATTAACCACTGGAAAGGAGCCAGCTTGGACAACTAATAAAAAGAGCTCTGGATATGTTTTCTCTCCAGAAAGTGCATGGCTATGAAAAAGAGATATAAAAGATCTTGCATAGAAAAAGCAAAAAATGAAGTTCTCCCTGATGTTTTGCTTGGACGCAGGAAACCTAAGCAGTATCCTAACTGAACATAAAAGCTAGCCATAGAGAAAGCACTCATGATTTCAGAAAGTAAGGGTTTGAGAACAGGGACTGACATCTCAAGAGACTCTTGCTTTGTCTGAATTAGCCTCGTTTACCTTCTCTGTGGTTATTAGAAGCTTCTTTGCAGATATCTCTGCTCATGTATTTCACAGTCCTTAAAGGAATTTTATAATCAGGCCCCCTAGAAGGTGATACAACAGCCTTGAAGCAAGGCTTGTTTCTTCATCAGTGTTGCAAATGAATGTTGCAGAGCAGCAGCAGCGACCGGTCCTTCAGGAAAGATCCAGAGCACAGTTCTGCTCGCAACCTGCCACAGCACGACGTGCCATGCCTGACAGGGAGCAGCTCGGGTGGGAGAGGTTTGTCCGGGGCTCAGCCACGAGAGGAGGGCAAGTCATTCTCCTTACCTCGCTCAGAAGCCAAGGGTGGTCCTGGGTGAGTCGTGCCCAGTCAGTCTCTGGGGTGACTCGGGCATACTTGAAACGGTTCTGGATGGCAGAGGATGTGCAGATATACTTATACAAGAACTCCTTCCCTGTCTGCTCAGAGATGGCTTTGGCTGACATGGCTACCTAGTCTGGGGGGGCGGGGAAAAAAAAAA
>JAYKAV010003465.1:1698736-1745585 GCA_035582835.1 Phoebastria nigripes
CGGCGCTCCGCGGGCCGGCCGCCCCCGACACTCACCTGGGCGCCCGCTCGGCCGCGCTGCCCCACACCCTGCCCAGCGCCGCCGCCGCCTTTTGTTCGCTACGGCGCGGCGCGGCCTCCCCGGCCCATCGGGCTACGGGCGCCGCCGCCGCCCATTGGCTGCCGCCGCCGCCACGTGTGCCTTGCCTGAGCGGCGGCCGCACGCCCATTGGTCTCCGCCAGTGGGGCGCGGCCGCGCGGCCTTGTGGGACTCGTAGTTCCGCCCCTCGCTCCCGCCCCCCGCCCGGCCTGGCAGCGCCCGCGGCCATGAACCCCCGGGCGCGGGGGGCCCGCGGGCCCGCACCGCTGACGTCAGGCCGGAGCAAAGGGCCGCGGCGTCGCCCGCCGCCCCGGGCAGCGCGCCCCGCCGGCGGCGAGAGGAGAGGCCTCCCCGCTGGGCTCGCCGGCCACCCGCCCCGCCTGGCTCCGGGCCCCGTAGGGGCGCCCAACGCGGGAGCGGCCCCACACCTCCCCGCCTGCACCTGCTCCGGCTGCCGCCGCTCGGCCCCCGGGCAGCCCGCCCACCCTTCCCATCACACAGCGCTCCCTGCGTGCCCGCACCTGCACCTGCGCCCGCCGGGACGGGCCCTGGTAGCGGGGCAGGCCGGGGCGTTCCTTCTCCAGCACCGGGACAGGCTGAGAAATCTCCCACGGGGGTGTTGTAACTGCAGGGGCAGGAGGTGCCCGGAGGTGCCCGCGGTGGGGAGTGGCAGACAGCAGCCCTGCTCGGGAACGGAGTATCACTGGCGTACATCACCGTCCCTGGAGCGTGATCCCCGGGGGTACGGCCAACAGGTGCTTCTCACCTGCGCAGGGCAGCGGAATGTGTACAGATCAGAGACGCAACAGACAGGAAAAAAGAGACATTTCTGAGGCGTTGTGCGGCCTCAGACAGGATGCAGCCATCCTGCCTCCCTGCTCCTGACTGCCCTGCTTGTTTTGTAACAAGCTTCTAACGGCAGACATCACGTCTCTTCTGCTTGCCAGAAATAATCATTGCACATTCATTTTCTCAACCTGTGAGTAAAGCACACATCAGCAACGCTAAAGYGAAACACCCCGGGGTGGTCTCTGACGAGAGCAGATGGCTTTGGTCCAGAGACGAGGTCCGCTATGGCCCATATGACACTGTCACCAGCCTGGAGCACAGGCCTGCAACAGCCACCACGCAGAGGGGGACCAGAAGACACAGACACGATGCTCCTGCCCATCTCACTGGGGAGAGCGTCACACCCAGCGGTGCCAGTGGGGAAAGTCTCCACAGAAAACAGTTATCAAAGGCTTAAACTGTCTCAGATTCTCTGTCTGACTCCCTGGGGACAGGGGTATGTCATGCTGGCCTCCCACTCCAGGGCTCAACTGGTGTTTGTCTCGCCACCCGCGCGTGAGACACCCTGCCTCCCTCCCACACTGCGGTGCCGTGCAGCCGCTCCAGCCCCGTCCCAGGAGCCAAGGGAGTGAGGATGGGCCCTGCCATTCCTGACCTGCATCCAGAACCCAGCAGCAGTGCCGATTTTCCCCATGGTGAAGAAGTTAAATCTTACAGGCTCCGAGCAGGAGTCTTTCTGAGCAGCACGGACACGCCACACCCACCCTGAGTCACTTGGCAGGAACAAATTGCTTCAAACGTGAATCTTGGCAGGGTCTTACCMAAGGCCGAAATAAAGTCAAGACTAAAGTCGCTGATAGGAGGAGAGAACCAGCAGCATCTCTCATTCATCATTTGTTTGTCCAGGACTGGACACTGCAGTGATGAAACCGGTACCACGGGCTACCAGCAAATACCAAAAAGCACTGGATATGCTTATTCCAGAGGGAGGCGATGGGCTGCCCTGGCAAAACCCCTGTGGTAGGCACCCGCTCGTGACCTGGCTGAGCGGAGGAACCCGTTCAGCCTGACGTTCAGCAGTAACCGAGGCATTCGCACGATTGCTCTTGCAAAGCGGTTTTACCGAGCGCCTGTGCTCCCACACCCCCTTTCTTTCTGGCCGTGCCTCCAGCGTGGGGCTTTGGGAACGGGGGTGTAAGAACAAAACCCCAAGGGGCGCCGGATTCTCCATCGGTCGGGCAGGTTGGGTCAGGAGAGACAAAGTGTGAGACCCCGCGAGCACCGGCGTGCAGCCCCGACTGGCTTCGGTCAGAGCCTGCACACGCTTTGGCAGAAAACGTGCATTTCCTTCCCTTCCGAGCAGCGCAGCCCCTCCTCACACGCCTCTCTATCGCCACCCACGCGTGCCCTACTTACACCGCACCTCTGACCAGCCCGCCCCGCGCTGCCTTCCCCCGCACCGCCGTGCTTGTGCGGACCTGCCCTTCACGTGCCGTGCCCGCAGGGCCTCCCCAACGCTCTGCTGCGGAAACACAGCGGGGTGGCGTTAATTTTAGGCACCCGGCCCGCGGGTCCCCCCCCCAAGCAGCGAGCTCCCCTGCCATGCCGCCTCGCTGGCGGGCCGGGGCCCGGGGCAGCCGCCACCGGGGCCGCGCTCGGGGGCACCGCGGCGGCGGCGGCGGCGACGCGGGAACTCCTGCCGCGGCGCGGGAAACCTCCTCGGGCGCGCCACCGCGACGTCACCGCCTGGGCGGGGCTTCGTGCCGCGCCGGAAGTCGGGCGGTTGCCCGGCAGCGGTTGCCAGGCGACGGCGGCGGCGCGCCGGCCATGGCTGCGGCGGCGGATGCCGTGCCGGCCGGCACCTTCCCCAGCTTCATGGCCGAGGGGACGCTGCTGTGCCGGCGGGGCGAGTACGGCAAGGCCCTGGCCTGCTTCAACAACGTGAGGGTGGCGGGGCGCGGCCGGGGGGGTGAGGGCGGCGGGAGGGGGCCCAAGGGCACCGAGGCGGCCCGGAGGCAGGAGGTGGCTCTGGGAGGTGGTGGCCGCGAAGGGACGTGCGTGGCGGTGGCACCCGGTTCGCGTGGGGGCGGCTGGCAGAGGTGGCAGCACGAAGGGAAGGGGGACGTGGAGGAACGTGGCACGCGGGGCAAGGGGAGGTGGCAGCGTGAGGAGACGCAGCCCGCCGAGGTGGTGGCATGAAGGGAGGCGTCCCCAGGGGCACCTGGAGGTCACAGCACGAAGGGAGGTGACACGCACAGGTGGTGCGTGAAGGGAGGTGGCACACGCGGGGCAGCGTGAGGAGGTGCAGCTCCTCTCTGGTGCGGGGGGGTGCTCAGAGAGGGGCTGCAGCACCTACGGCATGGAAAGATGGGGTAGCTGCAGCAGAGGGAACGTGTGGACATCAAGAGAATATTTTTTTCAGTAACAATGTTGTGTTTTTATCCTTATCCACCATCAAGATCCATGCTGGGACAGAGCAGGTTGCACCAAATACATGTGTTTGTATATATTTGTGCTGTTGAGCCCAGCACTGATGACATATCCATGTCTGCTGTGTTCCAGGCACTGAAGCTGAGAGCAGGAGACAAGCACTGTCTAGTTGCCCGCTCAAAATGTTACCTGAAACTTGGAGACACAGAAAATTCCCTGAAAGATGCTGAAGCTTCTCTCCAAAATGACAAAACATTCTCCAAGGTAAACAGTATGAAGTGGTAAGAGTCTGGGGTGGCCAAGGAGTGGTGTTTTATCTGTGAAACTCTGAAGGGTCTGGGAGACAGTATTGTGTAGAAACAGCTAACTCTAAACACACCCTTCGCATTTTTATTGCTTTCAGAGAAGTGGAGGTGCTTAGTCAACAATTGAGAAAGAGTCCCGGGATCGGATTTTATTGTACGCAGATTGCGATAGCATAGGGCTCTCACTTCTGCCTAGCGGGGAGTTAACTGAGATCTCTGAAGCTCTTTTTTTCTCTTTTTTATTCTTTTTTTTTTTTCTTCCTCCCAAATGTCATTCTAGGGACTTTACCAAAAAGCTGAGACACTATATACCATGGGTGATTTTGAATTTGCGCTAGTGTTTTATCATCGAGGCTACAGACTACATCCAGAACTACAGAAGTTCAGGCTGGGTATCGAGAAATCCCAGGAGGCAATTGTCAACTGCATTGGAAGTAAGATGTTTCATTTTATGGCCCCTACAAGCACAGCCAGAAGCTGTTTGGTAGACAGCCGATGGCATATTAGCTCAGCAAGTGACCCAAGGACCCTGCAACAACAGAGTCTCTTTGCTTCTGGATTCATGTGCTCAGCGGCCATTCTCAGATGAAACCAGGAAGCACCAAAAAGAGCACAGCCCTGTTCTTTTTTTCTTCTTTTTTTGGCTGATTGCCTATTCATATACATATACCTATTCATATATGTATGCGTATTCATATACGTATTAGACATATTCATATGTCTAATAACTTCAGTTATGTAAGTAAGTTATGAGACTAACTTAAATTTCCAAAGTCACCATGAAAATGTTGTAGGTAATACAGAACAAAGCAGCTCATCTACTTACAGCCCTACTGATTACGGAATCCATTATGAGATCTTTATCCCAATAGTGAAAGTTAGTAATGAAATTTGCCTTGCTACCTGAGACTGGCCTTCCTGAGATCCTGACGTTCCTCCAGTTTACATTGCATAAGACCAGTGAAACTGTTGACTCTTGCAATGGAGCACTGCTTTCATAATTTCTGGCTCAGATCATAGAACTGAGTCCTGCAGGAGACAGGAAAGGCCAAGGACCTAGTGATGTTCAAAGTAAACYGAAAACTTGTCCCTTTTCCCTTCGTTTTTCTCTTAGCAATGCTCTCATATGCAGACAAGCATGGACAGGACGTGCACCCACTCTCAGGCACACAGACACACCTCAGCTGGGGCTGCCACCTTAGACATGTGCACAGAGCAACCTGTGCATAGCTCACCAGGCTGCTGTAAAACCCGCCCGGCTAGTTAGAGACTGCTGCTCAGGTGGATCCCCGACAGCCTGTCCCTTCACAGAGCCGGGACACACCCTGCCGCACACCCATACACATAGGCCCTGATCCTTGAGATATTTAAGTGCCTTACTCTCTCTGAAATCAGTTTCAAAATTTCAGTCCACYTCCAGTGCCACAGATTAACTTCATGTCCCAGCTGCCTAAAAGCCTGAAGCTCTTTCATGTGTGACATTCATTTAAAAAAACAGGGAAAGTTTCCAGATGTGGCTTGCTTTCCTCCGTTACTGCTGCTTTCTTAGCTTAATACAAATGCCTAGATATCTTTGCAACTCTCAGTTGAAATGCTTGCCATGCTTGATATACTAAGCTAAGGGCTTTAAATGCCTTCAAGCATCTGGGCTGTAGGCAAATGAACAGATTAAAAACCAAAACCATTTTTTTAATCAAGTGACAGCTCCTAGGTGTGGGGAAGAAGAAGCAAGGAAACATGCTAGCATTTGATCTAGATGTTTAAATAGTTGGGAAATGCACACACATTAACAGGGCACATCCCCAAAACTGCTTTACTGAATCTGCTTTGCTTGGCAGATTCAGAAACACCTGCCTTCCATGATACACTTGTACTCGCATCGCTGATCTTGGCCCAGTTGCCTTGCTGAAGGAAATCCTTCTACAAAACATGCGAAGCTCTTTCCTTCCTTCTGACCAGGCCAAAACAAAGAGCTGTTTTTCACTCTTACCTCCACTACTAGAGTGCAATCTGAATAGCAGAACTGGATGTCAGAGTGAAAATGAAATGGGAGTTTTGCCCTAATGTCAGCGCACAAAAAGTTTAATAGTTCTCTGGATTGCTGGAGATCCCTGTGCTTATGAGCTTTCCTTCAATTTTAAGCTTCAGCTGTGATCCCTCAGAAGAACCTGCCATCCTTTTTCTTCCTCTCTTTCCGTGCAGTATGTAGCATGTCTCTGCAGGAAATCTGCACTGTGATGGGAGCCCCCTGGTGCCATGTGAGAATAGTAATTAAAATCCCAAGAGGAGCTGCATCTATGAGCTCTATTCCCTGCTTACAGAACATACCAACATCCACATATTTCATGTGAAAGAATTAAGAGATTTATTTCAAACAGGACATTATAGGCTTGGCATATTTATGGTCATTTTAATTTCTAAAGCCTCTGCACTGCTATTCTTGAACACTAACAAGTATTTTCTCTGTATTTGCAGGTCCATCCTCAGTTAAACTGGAGAATAAAGAGGATCTGTGCTTTATAAGCAGGCAGGCAGAGGTACAGTCTGAAGAGCTCTTGCTTTAGAAGCTAACTGGAGTTATTATAATGCTAATACTTTCTGAAATAGGCATTAGAGGATKAATAGTTTCTGCAGCAACATGGATGGGGATACGGCTGGTCTAGTGAAGTGCCTTCTGAGCGCAGGAAGCACGCTGATCCGTTATGAGAGTATTTATGCACCTGCTTTTAATGTAGTTCTGGTTCAAGCTACACAGAATTTAAAGGAGAAAGCAGAAGGGCAGGGAAGAGCAACCACGGAGAAACAAAGCCCAGTTTGAAATTTCTCTACCAGCCTGACTTTCTGTTGGGTGTTGCTGATCACCCATCAAAGGCTAATAAGTAACAGCACTGAGGCTGGAGCCAGGGTACATTTATCTACAATATTTACTTTGGTTTTACCTGAAGTTTAAGGTTCACATTTTTGATAACAGACACTTTCTTGATTGCTTCATTTTGGGGTGGTCCATTGAAGTAGTGCCTTGTTCCTCCGAGATGTCAAGCCACATTTCCCTTTGAAGTCAGTGCAGTGAATGCTCATTGCTTCTTTTAGCTGGAATTACAGGTACTTGGTGGTAAAAATAATTTATACAAAGGGGCCTAAAGATTAGCATTGTAATTGTTGGGATTTTCGATGTGAAACTTTAGAAATACCCTCCTGACGTTTCAGAAGCCCTGGCTGTTTGCCCAGTCTGTTTCTTTGACTGTGGACAACTAGACCTGTCTTTCCCACAGCCTTAATGTCCTTCCACAGCACTGATCGGGAAGCCCTCCAGAACAGTACAAGCCACTGGGGCAGACCTAATTCTTGCTCTTACCATAATGCCCCCTCCTGTTCTTGGAAGTGAGGGAGGACAATTGGGTGCAAAATGTCAGTTGCTCATGACCAAAGCAATTGGTGAGACACTGACTTTTTGCTTTAAAAAAAAAAAAAAAAGTTGGCTTATATGGAGTGTAAACAGAATTCTGCTAATTCTAGTGTTCCCCACTAGTCTCCCCCAACTTCCTTTATTTTTTCTTGCTGTAGAGCAAAAAAGCAAATCAGAAACTCCAAATCAAACTGACTAAGGATCAAAAATGGTCAAGGAAACAGGAGCCTGTGAGGAATCCAAAAACAGAGCGACAGCTTCTTGGAGAGCTTTATGCTGACAAGGCCTACCTAGAAAAGTTGCTCAAGGATGAAGGTCTGTCTTTCTCCATTGTACTTAACTAAATGTTCCTTCTAAGCAGGTTCTTTTTTTCTTCTTCTTCTTTCATATTCCTATGACTACTCTTCCTTATTTATATCAGAGCTCACATAGCACATAGTGCTTGCAGTGGTCATGAGAGAGGCAGGTGTCTGGAGAGTACAGGTATTTTTGGAGCCAGATCTAATATTCATAACTATGTCTGAGCATATTTCCTTCCCTATTAAATGGCAGGCTTTTATAATGAAAAATAAATCAACTCAAAGCAATCTGTGCTGATGAAATCAAAAGCAGAAACAGTATCATTACAAATTACTTAACTTCTGTCATAATGATAAATTCCACCAACACTTGCATTAAGTGCAAAGCATTGCTCATAAGACTAACTCATTTGTGGTTTTGTTATAAATGCTGTTAAGATCAAGATGCAGGATTCAGAGAAGTATCTTATTTTAGAACTAGGCAGAAAGGTGATTCCCCTTTAGTCATTTTTCTAGGGAACTTTTTACCCAGTAATTGAGAAGYAATTAAGAATTTAGTCTACTCACAGGTTTTATGGTATTACCAGCATTAATAATACATGTGGGCTATCTGGTTTCTAGGCATGTAAAAGCCTCAATTTCCATCTTGCAATCTAATCCACAACACTTTTCAAAGTGCCATTTCAGTACAAATGCCCCATACAATTGTTCTGTCCAGGAGGACGGGTGCTCGCTCATCACAGCTGGCCCCCATTAATTGGGCCCCTTCTTGGCTCTTGTCAGCACAGAAGGCAGCAACTATAGGGGCTGGGAACACCAGCTCTAGCTCACTAAAACACACAGAATGCGTCACAGCAAGGGAGTTTTCTATAACCTCCCTCCTAATTGCATTGGTTCTGAGGAGCACTGAAAACTTTAATTTCTAGGACTATCTCTCTATCAGAGCAGAAAAACATTCACAAGCAGTCCCCCACTGAACTGCAGCTTCATCCATCACATACATTAATACTCTCCTGGGTTCTACCATCTTATTTTCAGATTTGATGGAGAGCAGCACAAAGCAGGGGATAAAAGTAGCAGACCTGGTTTTGAGTGGCATTTCCTACCTGGACACACGCAGGGAATTCTGGCAGCAGCAGAAGCCTATTTATGCCCGTGTGAGAGAGCGCAAGCTCAGGCAGCAAAGATGGATCCGGGACAAGAAACGAAAACCAGCTGAGGTTGGCAGATACATTGTGAAGAGTATGGAGGACATTGATATGTGTAAGTATCCTGGCTGGAAGCAGTAAGAAAATGATGACTGGCACATGTAATTATTTGCTGCAGTAATTACAGACCAGAACAACAGAAGCAGTGCAAGTATTAACAAACAGTAGTAGGCAGTTTTTGGGAAGTATGTGCTTTTGTATTCTCCACCTTTCCCAATATTTTCTTAGATACAGAATCCAACACATTTTTTTCTCAGCTTTTTCTGTACTTGAAGTCTTGCTGATTGGTTTTCAGGACACCACTTAGATATCAAAGCCAGGTAGGCTGCCGCTGCATGCTTAGCAAATGCCTCTGGTCTGGTAATCAGAAGTTGTTTTATTGAGAGAATGCAGGCCACTGGAGTTAATCATTTCTATAATTCAAAAATACCATTGTAGAGAGATGAAGAAGCTGAAAAACAGTGGTCTGGAAGGAAGGAGTAATTCAGCCACTTCTGGTCTTTTTCTCTCTTCCTGTACTACGTATTTTACAACCCAGGGTAAAGAATTTAGTCATTAACTGCAATTCAGTTCTTTCAAGCTACAACAGCTCGGTGAAAGTAGTGTCACAAACATCCTGCAGTCTAATTCCYGCAACATTGTAGCTCAGCTGGGCACAATGAACAGAGCTCACCAGGAAAGTGCAAGGAGCTAATTTRGGAGATAAAAACCCAAGTACTGTAGCTAGAACTTCATCTCCAAGACCAGGCTGCCCTGCTGCAATAACTATGAGCTTTCAAAACCTTCAGACAACAAGCATCATTATCCTTTATTTTTCTTCAGCAAGTGTGAAGTGTTACCAGAGTCATTTCCCCTTACTTGCTGTGATGAAAGTGATTTCCAGTAGTGCCAGGGGGAGGGTCAGAAGTACCATGTCCCAGGGACAGATTTCCTGGAGATTGGAAGGAGGGGTGTAGGAGATGCGTGAAGAGTTAGGAGCTCTAACCTCTCCCAAGCTTTGCCTGAGGCTAACACAACTGCACTTAGTCTTACTTCCCCAATATCACTCTGTCCACACACTAGCATTAAACTTTCCTCTTTGTCTCTAGTGCTGACTGGTGACTCCCCTGAAGAAAGCTGCAAGAAAGCTGAGCGTGTGCTAAAAACAATACAAGGGTGGTCAGATGACGAAGTTCCCAACAAGAATGAACTGATTGGAAACCTCTACAGCTGCATTGGGAATGCTCAGTTAGAGATGGGCCAGATGGAGGCAGCTCTGCAAAGCCATAAAATGGATCTGGAATTTGCCAGGCAGAAGTAAGTGCTGAGAAGTTCAGATGGATGGGGAAAAGAGGAAAGTACCTCTGTTAAGATGTTTTAGCATCAGGTAATGTTGTAATTCTCACCTGGAGATTTAACAGGGCAACGCATTCAGACTCTGTCCAAGTATCATGGTCTCTAGTGACTTATTATCTTCACTATTTCAAAAACAAGGACCCTGAAGCAGATTTTCAAAGGACCTAGACCAYGTGGCACATCTAAATCTCTGCTGAAGCAAAGCAAGAGAACGCAAGTCCCAGTCTCAGCACTTTAGCCTCTAGTATACACTTCCTTCTCAGGAAGGTCAGGCTATAAATTGCACAAGTTTTCTGCTACATTTTCTCTTAAAATAATTTGCATTCAAACCAGGATAGCAGACTTGGAATATTTAAGAGTTACCTGCCCATATAGAACACATTCTGCAGCTCTTTCAGCTAAAACAGAATGAAGCAAAATGTAGTCTTAAGATTTAGTAAGAGTTTTGCAAAACACATGGGAAAACACTGAATAGTTGCTTGAATTGAAGTTATTTTGGTTTTATTTTTGCCCATACTGCATAGGGCTTTTAAAATGTAACTGACTTACTGTTTATCGTTTTCACAAATCACCTGTAAAAATTAATATTGCCTCTCTCCTGGTGATCTCCACTCCCTGGTTATGCCAAATAAAGTTAACAATTAGTAGAGAGGCAGGAATGAGGTACATAATTGTACTACTTTTTTAAACTGATATAAAGTTGCATTTAAAGGACAGAAGCGCAGCAATGACTGGGGGGGCCTTGCCCTCTGGTGGCTGGGTTCAGCAGGGTGAGAGGAGACATTGGTAAGGACTTGCATCGCCCCCAGCGATGCATTTATCCTCTCCTTTCATCAGCTTTTTCATTTGTAAGGTAAGGGTAGTCAAAGCAGGCCACTTMCAAAGATGGGAATGAGGACTAATTAAGGAAAAAAAATTAAAGTCCACAGGCTACATTATTATAGAAGGAGCTGCCTCTAGCATGGGGCAAAGGCTCATTCACAGCACTGGGATCAGGGCCTGTTACCAGGAGTCTGTAGACACACTGCAGACATGTTTTTGGGTCTTCACTTTCCTCTTGGACAGAAATCATCTATTAGTGTTAGGGACCTAGGAGCTGGTAGGGGACATCCGTGGGACCCACAAGGCAACAAAGGGAAATTGAGGCAAAGAAAAATGGAAAGACTTTCACAAGGACTGCCAGATTTGCATGAAAAAAATCAAAGACAAAACTAAACCCTTTTCCCCTGTGTCTTATGGGGTGTCAGTTGCAACAGCTGTAGATAAAACCAAAAATCTACCTTGATTTTATGACTTTCAGTCTGACATTGGGCCTTTACCTCTAATTCTCAACACTTAGCCTGAAGTCAAGTTGAGCACCAAAGAAAATATATAAGGCTGAAGAAACCACAGACTATCAGGAACAAGACTATGTCAGCTACTACAATTTCTTTTTCTTTTCAACGCAGCGACCTGCCAGATGCCGTATCCAGAGCCCTTGATAACATTGGCAGAGTTTATGCCAGAATCGGCAAATTCCAGCAAGCTATTGACATGTATGTAAAATTAGTAACAGAAAAGGCATAAGGTTGTATTTTGAATTAAACAGATGATGACTTTTCAGTTTATTCATACTGCTAGCAAGGGGGGCTGTGAAACTTTTCATAACAGTACCTAGAACCCTTTGTTTATAGAATCAGTGGTTGAAATGATAACTGCACCTAGTGAGATTCAGTAAGTGTCTGCCTTTCTTACTCTCTGCTTGAAGTTGGGAGGAGAAGATTACAATGGCAAAATCCAGCCTGGAGAAGACCTGGCTGTTCCATGAAATTGGCCAATGTTACCTCGAGCTGAATAAAGCTGAAGCAGCCCAAAATTATGGAGAGAAGTCCCTGCAGTCAGCAGATGAAGAGGGAGATGCTGAGTGGCAACTCCATGCTACTGTACTAGTGGCACAAGCACAAGGTAAAGGCGTTAGTACAAATTTTGCTCTAAGGATGGAGACAGCCTGTCTGTTCAGCACCTTAGTGAAAACATCTCTGTGATTTAACAGCCAAAGTAACTGTTCAGATCAAGACCTCTCATCAGAGACTTGCTTGGTTAACTATTGTTCTCTTGATCTTGTGTTAAAATAGATGTTTTCATTTGTCTGTTACAGTAAAATTAAAGGATTACCGGTCTGCAATCATGAACTTTGAAAAAGCACTTGAGAAGGCAAAGCTTATTCACAATGAAGCTGCTCAAAAGGCTATCATTATTGTAAGTAAGTGGCTCATTGCAAAGAGGAGAGAAGCTTGGGGCAGCATCAATAAGTTAGCTGTAACTATTGTCTAGTGTCCTGTGAACTGAGAAAACATCACTACATAGCTAGTGTGTTAAGAGGGGGAAAATGCAGCCTCTGAAGCAGTTTACATGTTAAAAGTTATGAAACCTCCTAGCTCAGAAAACTTAACCCCAGTTTTGAACCAGTCCAACATATAGAAGGGTGAAGCCCTAGCCCTGCTCAGGTCAAGGGAAAATTTTCTTTTGACCTCCCCGGGGGCAAGGATTTCACACACACAATACAGTGGTGCCTTCTCTGTGTTCAGTTGCTATCGGCTGCTGATCACAGCTCACCCTTTTCTGGTCTCTCTAAAATGTCCCAGAGAAACCCCTTGGATCAGACCATGGAAGAACAGCTGGGCATGGCCAGTGACCCACAGTAAAGTAGCCTGCATGTTCTGGTAGCCTGCCTTCACTGACCCAACAGTGGGTTGTGGGTGATCTGAGCGCACCTGGCTTGCCAGGCACAGTTACAGCATAGACACCTACCTATTTGGTGATCCCTTATGGGTGTCCAGAGCTCAGGCAGAGCCTGTTCTCCTGCCAGAAGGAAAATGATAACGTGAGAGGTAGAATCTTCAGGGGAGGAGACATTCGATAAGGGATACTAACAGGTAGGAATCACTGCAGGGAGAAATGAAGCATATTGTTGCAGAGATTTTTACAGTAGGAAAGGACCAGGTAATGATAGCAGAGATCAAAAGAAAACAGGAAAAACTTAGGTATGTRACTGCATGCCTAGAGCTTTTATTAACAAGCCATATCACTTTCAGGCCTTAGATGATGTGAGCAGAAGCTTCATCGAAGAGCTGAATGAAAGAAGAGAAGAAACGACAGTTTACTCTCTTAAAGGTAGTGGTCATTTAGACCTCTGTACCCCATAAATATAAAAATTCTCCACTTTCCTTTTCTGGAGCACAGAACAAGGCATGTGAACAAAGCACCCATTCCCAGGTAGCAAGCATCCGAATTTCTGGCCCATATTGCATCCTCTGTACTAGTACRCAGTAGCAGGAATTAATTTATATGTGAAGCCATAGCGTAGTTATAATTTGTGGCTTCAGTTTTTTGGTAGTGAAGGTTCAATCTTGAGCTGGTATAAACCAAAGTAAGTGCTGTCAATGAAGCCTTGATACCAGTGAAGGAGCCTGGTTTCACCCTTCAGTGCCTGCTTTTAATAACACTGAAAGCGGCTCCAGTGCCCAGAATGGTGGCCCAGAATGCAGTCAGAAGGAAAATGTGACGTAAAAGTGACTGTGAATAAATGAGAGCCATAGTGTTGAGGCCTTCAAAAACATCAGCTGCATCTTAGAGTTCACACAGTATTGACTTCCTTACAAGTATTGAATTAAAATCTTCCTAGAAGTGCTGTGTTCTTACAGCTGCGCTCCCGGTCCAGCCGTGCCCGTCTTGGGGCCATGTTGAGCCCAAGCAGGAGATGCTTCTCCCCCAAGGACTTCCCACACTCCGGGGCCTGCAGCCCCGGCCTGCTCTCGGGGGAGAGCCCGTGGCCATGCGCCTGCCAGCTCCCGCTGTCTGCTCACCTCCGATCCTGCAGCTCTGCACCTCACGTCCTCAGCAAACTGAGTCTTATGAGACAGAAAATAGAGGAGAGCTTTCTAATCACGGTGATAGAGGCCAGGCGTCTTTCTTTTCTTGTGCCCTACTGATTTCTCAGTGCTGGAACTTGGTTTAAGATTGCTTTTTCTTCCCCAGATTATGATTTCAGCAGTGAAAACACAAAAGACGACAACTTCGAGAAGGACAGAGAGAGAGAGGAAAGTGAACAACGCACAGAGAATCAAGAAGATGAAGAGCAGAAAGAAGATGCCAGGAACTATAGAGAAGAACCCGGCAACAATAAAGAAGGGGGAAACGAACAAGAGAAGGAGGGCAAAGGGGAGAAGAAGAGAAGGGACAGGAAGAAGACATAGGCGGCGGTGGACAACAGCCGTACCGGCGCTGGAGCAGAGCCGCGTGTCCGGGGGGGTGCGGCGACGGGCCCTGCTGCAGCACCGCTGTGCAAACAAGCGCTCTTCCCGGCGGTGCCCCCGGCTGCCCGCCTCTCTCGTACCTTCCTGCGCCGCCTCCCCTCGCCCGGCGCGGCCGCCGCTGCGCGCCCACGCCTGGGGCGAGGGCGCGGAGAAGCGCCGCTCCCCGCCCCCGCCCCCCCGACGGGGGCACAAGCGCGGCGGCAGCCCCCAGCCCGGGGCCGGGAGCCCCCAGCCCGCCGGGGCCGGCTCCTCCGCAGCGGGCAGCTCCCGGCCCCGGGCAGGCGGGGCGGTGGGCTGAGGCTCCGGGCGCCCACCTCCGCCGCCCCGCCCCGCCTCGCCCCGCGCTGCCGCCTGCCCCCGGGGGAGGGCCCGGCCCGGCCCCCCGCCTGCGCGGCCACGGGCGGGGCCGGCGGCGGGGCCGGCGCTATGAAAGGGGCCGCGGCCGCGCCCGCCCCAGAGCCGCTTCCCCGCCGCGCCGCTCCGCACCGGCGGCCGCCCCGGAGTCGCTGCCCTCACCATGGTAAGTGGGGGGCCCGGGCAGCCGCCCCTCCCGGGCGCGGGTTTCGGTCCCTGGAGGGGAGGAAGCGCCCGGCGGCGTCGCCGACACGTGGGCACTGGGTCCGGCGGGGCGCAGGGTGCAGCCGGGCCCCGGGAGCAGTCCCTGGCCCCGGGGTCCCCACGGTAGAGCTGGGGGTGCAGTGGCTCCATCCCAGGGGTCCCGGGCTGCTCCATCCCTGCACCTCCCCCGGGCGGTGAGCACCTTCGATGGCGCCCGGAGCGATCCTGCAGCATCGCTCCCTCCACGCGAGTCCCTGTCCCGTAGGGAGCCCGGGGTGCAGAGACAAGCGGGGGCTTTGTGGGGACGGCGGGGAGGGACGGAACGGGACAGGGGCGCGGGCTCAATGGGGAATTGTCCACCCGGGGAGCCCAGCGCTCCGCCGACGCGGGTCTCTGTGGGGCCATTGTCCGGGCAGGCCATACGTGGCCCCATCCCATGAAGGCGACTATTATCCTCCAAGCTGGCTGCTAAACAATGGGGCCAGAGGGTGTTTTCTATTATTGTTCTTTTGTTTGCACGTTTGAAAAGCAGCCTCAGTTACTGCGATGACCAGCAGCTGCCTTCAGCAAAATAGCTGGACTGGCGCGGCCACAGGAGCGGCGAGTTCAGCCTGGCCCAGCCCTGCCCATCCCCGCTCAGGCCAAACATCCCCTTGGCAAACAGGACACTTACACTGCGAGCAGGAGCAGCTCTCAGAGGCGGCTCACGCCCTCTGCTTCCTCTTGTACGATGGCTTGGGAGCCCCGAATCCATGGGGGAGCCGACGTAGGGGTCCCAGGAGAGCCGTGTGGTCCTCGCTCTTCTCGGAGGCCCATTCATTCCTGCGGCAGGAACTCTGCACCAGTTTCAGGAACGGGCATGGCTGCCCTGGTGTGCTCGGGGCTCACTGTCCCGGTGTGCTGCACAGTAGCTGACCCCAGAGCAGGCAGCGCTCCCTGCCCAACACGTCCGTGGAAGCAGTGGGGGGGTCCTGGTCCTGGTCCTGGTCCCAGGGCGCTTTGGAACCAAAACCCACCTCCAAATTCTGGAATAAGGGATAGAAAAGTTAATCAACTGAAYAGTTGTTTTTTAAACAATGTCTTCACCCTGCAAACAGGAAAGTCGTATTTTTCTGCCATGGGCAGAGCATTTATGTAGTATGTAAACCCCCTCGATTTTTGCATCAAAGGCAAAACTTACTCCTTCAGCATCGCTCCCGTGGCTGCTGGTGCAGCGTTTGGCTCAAGAGCAGGTGCTGGTCACGGGCTGGGCGAGGACGCTGCTGGGAAGGGAAGGTGGAGAGTTTGCATATTGACCCGAAAACCAGTGGCTGCCCCGTTGATGCTATTGAGAACTCGCCAGTTGGAGAAATCCCTCATTTCCTTCCAGTCCCGTGTTTTCCCAGGCCCTGCTAGGAATTAATCTGGGATTCCAATTACCGGAGCTGCTGGCAGGAGGGGAGGGAGAGCCAGCGCCAGCTCCCCAGCAGCGCTTTTCCCGGCTCTCTCGCCGCTGCCAAACGCGGGCGCTTCTTTCGGTGCTCGGAGGGCTGGTTTCACTTTCGTGTTCTGCTCAGCGGCTGCTGGGGGGGGTTTGTCTTCCCGGAAGCGATTTCAGTTGCTCCTCGTCACAAGAGGAGCCCAAATTCCCTCCTCTGAGGCATTCGGGGTGCTGATGTTCAGTACAGCATGAAGTTCTTAACGCAAGAGACTGCATCCTCACAGAGTTCACTCAGAAACAGCCTTTCCTATGGGGACGGAGGATCCCTAAAAAGACACAAATCCCTTCGCAGTCTTTATTCTGAGGAAGCGATGAGATTGCAGCAGCTGTCACAACCTGCTGGGACTTTCATTTCCCGTTTTCAGGCGGAGTTCCCCACAGCGCACTGCACCCTTGTTATCTAGTATCCGCTATTTAAGTGTTCAGAAATCAATTTGACACTCGAAGCGCTCTGCCCGGGCTGTAGCTTTGTGGCAGCTCCTGGTGCCTGTGAAACTGCAGCTGCTGCCACGTGACGGGTAAAACTTCCCCTTCCCGGTCAGGGAGGGCCGCGCAGCTGCCGAGGCCGGAGCCGCATCCGCACCTTCAGCTCCTCAGGTCAGACGGACGGTGCCGGTGCCAGGGGGTGGTGGGACAGGGCACAGGTCCCTGCTGTGGGACCAGCCGGGGTTGCTGCGAGAGGTGGTTTAAGCCAAGCAGGGCAGCTGAGGTTAGGGGACGTGGGGTAGAGATCTTCCCTGTGCCCCGCTCCTCCCAGTAAAGATTCTCAACGGCGTGTGCTTGTGCAGTGGGAACACGCGGTCTCTTGGGGTTGCTAGCCTGCAAAATATTTTCTTCTTGCATTTCAGAACAGAGGCTTCTCAAAGAAGAGTCACACATTCCTGCCTAAAATATTTAGAAAAATGTCTACTCAATCAGCGAAAGAAAGACCTGAAAGCTTGCAGTTCCCTTTCCTTGATGATGAAGATACCATCTCCACAGTCAAAGAATCTAAAACCTTTTTTATTTTAAGAGGCCTGCCTGGCAGTGGGAAGTCCACTCTTGCCCAGGCTATTCAAGATAGGTATAAAGATGCCTGCAAGGTCATCTCTGTTGATAGCTATAAAATTACACCTTTAATAAGAAGCACTATTCCTGAAGAGTATTCAAAGGTGGATGAGGATCTAGTTGACTATTGCAAACGAGATATCAGCGTTATCGTTTTGGATGACACTCACCACGAAAGGGAACGACTGGACCAACTCTTTGATATTGCTGACAAATACCGGTACAAAGTCATCTTTGCTGAGCCCAAAACCCAGTGGCGAATGGATTGCTCGCAGCTGAAGGAAAAGAATCAATGGAAACTGTCCGTGGAGGAGCTGAAGAAGATGAAGCCAAGCCTGGAGAAGGAATTCCTGCCCATGTATTTTGGGTGGTTTTTGAGCAAAAGAAGCTCAGAGATCCTGAGGAAGGCTGGGCAGGCCTTCTTAGATGAGCTTGGAAGTCTCAAAGCCTTCAAAAAGGAGAGTAAATACTGTATGTATAGAAGTATCTTACCAGGTTCTTACTGTTGATGAAATGTTAACACTCAGCAAATGTAATGAGTTTGGTCAGCTTCTGAAGTGAATTTCTAGTTAAAGTCAGCAACAAGAAAAACTGTAAAGCTACTAATCTGTTTCCCATAGTTGACAAAGTTGCTGTTGTAAGTAAAAATAAATGAAACAGTTTTTCCTATGAAGTCTATTTAGCTGTGACACTGTAGGGAGGTGGGTTCGGATGGCAGCAGCGTTACGTCGGGTGGCTGGGCATCCCCTGGTTGCTGCAGTGAGTCAAAGAGAAAAGGGAGAGACTGAACAATCTTCTCCCTTAAGGGATTCAACAACATCAAGGTTAAGACGAGCCATGATGATGCGCAGAAGCTTCTGTTTTCTAGTTACATCCGCTGTTAGCCTAGGCGGAAGGAGGAGTTTTACTTACCCTCTAGTCCTTTTCAGCAGTAAGAAAGATGAAACATGAAGGACAGGTTGGTGAAGAAAGCGAGACGGGACTTAGGCTCGTGGGGTGACATCAGGGGGATCATTTTTTGATAGTAATACTGTTTACCTGTATTTGCAGTTGCTTCTGCTATTGAAGATCCCAAAATAAAAATAGATCTCACCAGCTACTTTGTGAAGAGGCCGCCTGGGGTCTTACACTGCACCACAAAGTACACCGAGTTTGGAAAAGCAGCTGGAGCTGAGGAATACACACAGCAAGAAGTGAGTGCCGGGGCTCTGACTCCTCCCCATGACACCAGTCTCCCTCCCCCTTCCCAGCAGGGGATCCACAAGCCTCTTGGGGTGGGCTGGGGACACAGCTTTGCTTGGAGCCGAGAGGCCAAACGTAGGGACAGTAAGCACGTCCACATGGCCTGTGCAATAGAAAAGTCGTAACTGTGGGAGAGATGGTGACTATTTCCTGTTAGTTTCCAAACAAAATACTCCTACCCCATCCCTATCACCCCCGACTTCCAGCATCGTCTCCAATAGCCTGATTTGAGTGATGATGAGTTAAGGTATTTACACTTCCAGCTAAATTATTTCAAAACAGATGAGCCCAAGTTAAATATTGGAATTTGCGAAGGGAAAAGATGTAACCAGCTCCGAATTCATGGAGCAGGAACTTCAGGCCATGATCTTCTAGTTGCACACAGTATTTCAGATACATCAAAGCAAGAGCTACCATGATCAGCCAAGACCCCGAGCTTGCGGACAATAAAGCCAACTACACTGCTGTAAATTCCACCTGTCTGCAGGCAGTTAAAGCTGTGTTCTGGACTTGTCTCCCTCTTTTCCCAGGCTGTGAAGGCTTCCTATGGCAAAGGCTTCACCTTGTCCGTTTCTGCTCTGTTCATCACAACAAAAACTGTTGGTGCTCGTGTAGAGCTGAGCGAACAGCAGCTGCTGCTGTGGCCTGGAGATGCCGATAAGATCCTGCCCACCGACAACCTCCCGAAAGGCAGCCGGGCTCACATCACCCTCGGCTGTGCCAACGGTGTTGAGGCAGTCCAGACTGGGCTCGATCTGCTGGAGTTCGTGAAACTGGAAAAGGCAGGGAACAAAGGGGATGAAGTGGGGGAAATTGGAGGAGGGAAGCTGCTGTATTTTGATAATGGTATGTGGATGCTCATCCTTTCTAAAAAGATCGATGTGAAGGCGATATTCTCAGGTTACTATGGAAAAGGAAAACTTGTGCCAACACAGAGCACCAACAAACGGGGCTCTGCTTTTAGTTCCTGCACCATCATCTAGGAGCATGGGCAGGGTAGCATGTGTGTGTGTTTTTAAAAGGCAAGTAACTCCTGTAACCTTTAAAAGTGTAAAGAGAAATAATTCTACCTTTACTAAAGTAAGCCCTTTTGCCAACCCCAGTGTGAAGCCTCTCTGGGGAGAGTTTATTGGCCTCAGAACAAGGAAGAAAACAAGCAACTCTTGACTGACAAACTGTCACATAACTGATGTCAATAACTGAAGTGCTCCTGAGTGTATTTTAAAGGAATAGTTTTGGAGAGGACTAGCTGTGGTGTTCTGCTTGTTTTCTTCCTCGGAGGAAGATCTCCTATGGTCTTTTATAACTTCCCTATGAACCACAATCGTTTGATCTTTACACGTCAGCACCATAAGCAGTGGCAGACCAAAGCCTGTACATACCTGGTCTGAAGCCAAGTGAAGTGAACCGTGTAATGTCTCTCCCCTTTGCCCACACCCGAGGCACTGACATCAGTCATTCTGGTAGCTGAATTACTGGGTAAAACCAGCAAGACCCAGTTGTGGATCCCTTCTGTCAAGCGTGGGAGTTACTAATAGTTTAGCCCATAA
The DNA here is from genome assembly GCA_035582835.1 of Phoebastria nigripes. Lineage (NCBI taxonomy): Eukaryota > Metazoa > Chordata > Aves > Procellariiformes > Diomedeidae > Phoebastria > Phoebastria nigripes. The sequence continues at coordinate 1,718,759 of JAYKAV010003465.1, forward strand.
GAAGAGAGCTTGCAGAGGGCAGCAGGGTATCTCACAGCCTTGATCAGAGGTCGGTCCTGCAGCCCTGTCGCCGGCCAGCTGTGCTCTACCCCAACTCATGTTTGCTTTTGCACGTGCAGGCTTCCTTCATTGCAGGGAAGAGGCACGCTGGTGAGCAGACAGAAGGAAAGCACGATGCCAAATGATGTCTTAAAGAGCCATCATGGACTTAAAAAAAAAAAAAATCACAGAAAGGAAAACAAGTGAAATACCAGGAGAGGCATTCCGTTCCTGTCGCATGGCTCCAGTCACTTCACGTGTCAGAGTGGGCTGGACCGAGCACTGTCCAGCGTCCTTGTCCTGTAGGGAACAATCCTGCCTTGGCAGGGAGTGGAAGAGATGAACTAATGTCTTTTCCATCTTATTTTATAGAAACTAAAATCATGTCTGAAGTATAGAACTGTACTTCATGCAAGATTTTACTACTTTTCTCTAATGCACTTGAATGTTAAAAGTTAGGATGGCAGTAACATTGTAATTTAGGAAGTAAGTGGAGGTACCGTAACTGCGTAACTTAAGTCTGCTCAAACCTAAACCATTGGCTGGAAAAAAAGTTAATGATGAAGCACTTCTGTTATTAAGTCTGTTTTATTGAAACTGATATTTTTGCTCTTAGCCAGACCGTCTGCCAGGTGGTCAGTGGACACCTGGTCACTGCTTTGCTGTAACACAAAGCTCAACTAATGGATTCAGGTCAGGACAACAGTTTAAACTCATGCTATGGCTCAGCGTTTGGTGAACTGCATAGTGAAGTTAATCCCCTATTAATACCTGTAAATACTTACCGTGTTTGACAAGCGTGTGCTGGGCTCGTATCTGTGAAGGAGCTGTCGTGTGGGCACAGCTCACCTGCAGCTGGGTGTGCACTGACACCGTTGCTTGGGAAGCCCAATGCTGCCTGTGCAAAGAAGCRTCTCTCCTCTGAATGCTTAAAACAAAAGCAAGGAGTGCTTTGGGGCTAATCTGGTAAACACTCTGCAAGTTTACCAGTAGAGCAAAATACTTTCTGCTGTTTCAGAAAGATGGATGACAATAAATCCTCATTATAACATTAAAAAAATTATATCTATACACCCCCATAGCACCTGTAATCCTCCCTTACCTTCAACAGAGAAAGCCTGGCTAGCTTCTGCACCGGCAGAGGGGCGAGTGCCCRATATTCAGCTTGGGCCTTTCCTAACAAATCTCACATGAGTTTGTCCCATCAAAACTTTACAAACGCGTTTACCAGCGCCTGCCCAGGACAGCTCCTGCGGCAGCGCAGGCGCATGCTGACCCCCGCTCCCTCCAGTGCCCTGGGAACGACCCAATGCTCCAGATCACATCCAGCACCGAAATGCACAGCTGGAATATCGTGTTTATTTGCCTGTTCAAGAACAACAGTGAGACTGTCGTCATTTAAGTTTTTATTAGTTTGTACATCATATACAGTTTATAATAAAGTAAACCAATTGCATATGGTTTTGCTTCAGTCAGTGATATTCGTCATATAAACACATCATTATGAATTATGCCTAATGAAGTAAACAACAAATATTCACATTTTTACCATTCACATCCTAGAAAGGTAAGGGTCCAAAGAGGGACAGTGTTCACACCGATGCGAAGCCTGTCTTAGGGAGGATGACGCGTTTGGCAAAGCGACAGGGATAGTGATTGCTCCATGCAATACGCCTTTCCTCCCACTGGAAAGGTTACGGTATTTACACTGAGGTAAACATTCAGAATTTCGATTCAGATAAATACGGCAGCACAGGGTCTAGCGTCCTCTCCAAGTTGGCTTCACATCGGCATCTGGTTTTGTCTTGACTACTCCTTAATGTCGTTACAACAAAGCAGATATGCATGCAATGAAGGTGCTCGGTTTGCTGTTTCGCACTCAACCCCCCTCTCCAATGTCGCTTCACGTTTTCTCTTTTGAAGCATGAGCTACTAAGTGATAGCAGGGAGGAAGATGGGGTAATCGACGTGAGATGGGCTATGCCAGAACTGCAGCCAAGCTGCACACCCAGCCAGAGGCAGCATCCCAGTTCTCCCACCAAACTCCTGCCTTCCCGAGCCACCCCGATCACGCCGAAGCTCTAGCTCAGTAACACCGTGTTGCAGACGATGCCTCATCTCAGCACCCTGCTCACATTTCACACCAGGGCTTTCCTTCAGAGGTCGGATCTGTGCTGGAGTGAAAACTTGCCTAGCACTACTCAAAGAAGAAGGGATAATCCTGTCCCTGACTCTGTGGGAGGGGGGGAAGCCAGGGTACGTCGAGGAAGGCCAAAGCATTACGCATCGTCTTTCAAAGCCAAGCACAGGTCCTGCTGCCCTGGTAAGCAGGCGCAATAGGGACAGCTCCAGAACACAGCACGGCTGCGTGTGAGCGGCCTCCGGGAGAACGGAGGGTCACAGAACTGCTGCGATCCAGCCTGCTGCCTTTCAGCCTCAGTTACAGCACTACTGCAACGGCCCGAGATGGACCCCAGCACTGCTCGGAGAGACTCGGGTAGGTGCAACACACGAGCTGTCCTTTCTCCCTAAGAAAGGGGAGGGGAGGGTACAAGGCACAAATTTAAACGGGATGAAAACCATCCACTTGAAGATAAGTGAATATCTTTAGTTATCACTGAAACTGAGGAAGTCATTTTGAAAGAAGAGCAAACCACTGCGTGGTCCAAATGCTTTGGTCATTCAATTGGTTGAAGAGCAATTTGGCCAAGCGCAGCCCTCCAGCGCAGCCGGCTCGGAGACCGGCGCTCGCGGGTGGGCGCAAGAGCTGAGCCAGTTTCCATATCGGAAACGAAACAACAGCGCGGCAGCTTTCACTCTGTATCCCCGTCAGATACAGAAAGCTGAGGGACTTGCAATATTCCATGGATAATAATACTGTTGTCCCTAAACATTTTTTTTCTTTCTCCTTTTTTTCMATTTGCATTAATGTATTTACAAAACAGTCAGAAGCCTTTAGCACTAAGGATCCAGCTTTACAGCAACACTTCCAAGTTCACAAACGAAACCATGTACTTTCCTATGCAGCATGTGTAGCCGAAACAGCAAAGAGCCTGTCAAAGTGGGCAGCCAGAAGCATCTTAATGGTCTTTACAGCTGATTTCATGTCCAGGTTCAGTGTATCTGGAAAGGACCCTCTCAATGCTCCCCCACAAAAGGTGGAGCTGACACAGCATCAGATTTGTAAAGTAACTCCACACAAGAAAAAACACACCAGGCTTTGTGGTCTAGAGGTCAGACCATTGTACATGCAAGTATCTCCCACACACTAACATTACTGATGAATGTTTTCATTTTTAAAGCATGAAATTGCTTCCATTTTAATTTGAAACTATCCCTACAGCAGCTCAGACACCACAAGTACCATGATTAGGCAAAAAAAAACATCAGGAGGAGAGCATAATAGTCAAACAATTCCTTATCTCCTTGTAAACGCTACAGAGTCACAACAACAGAGCCTCACTTCACATGCTTGGTCTGCTGAGAGCCACGCTCCCCCCMCACACACACACAATTTTTCCTGTAGTTTACAACTTTCACGGAGGAAGCCGACAGCTACTCCATCAGTTATCAAGCTGTTCAGCAGCAACTACTTCCATCACATCTGCTAAAAGATCCCTCCCTTACACACCAGCCTGGTCTGGCTTTCGGCCACGTCAGCTCTGCTGTCTCTGGTACTTCCCCTCGGCAGGAGCTCTCACAGCACCAACTATTCCCCTTTGGAAACACCGCGCAGGAGCTGGCAGGCCGAGGGGCAAACGTGCACCACGCAGCAAAAGCTGCTCGGCGCCTGTATTTCAGGCAGAGCAGGGCACAAGGGATTCTGCACGTGGAGCAGTCTGGGGGCATGTTTAGGTACGTTTCAGGGTTAAGCATTAAGGCTCTTGCTGTTACGCCAAAAAATAAAYTTTTCAATAATTACAAAGACTGACTTCCAGAAAGATAACCCTTTTCATTAAAAGGAAGGGCTTTACCATCAGTTTCTTCCACCTGCCAAGTTCATGTAGTGGCCTACAGTCACGCCAAAGCAAACAGCCTGCTTCTAAATAAGGCTCGATGCATGTATATCCCACTGTGCTCGCGCTTGAAGGGTATCGCCTACAGCCACCGCCTCCTATCACCTTCGTTAGCTCTTTATCATCCTACAAAAAGCACAGGCATAAAATCACTTTAAGATACTTCATTATCTCTGTGGCAAATTTCTACATCTGGTAGCTCCTATCGAGCCAAAGGAAGCCGGGGAGGTCTGCAGAGTGGTAGCAGCTGGAAAAATGGCACTRAAGTTCCCTGTGGCTATATACAAAATCCAACCCATGAATAACGTTCTGAACTACCAAGTGTGAAAGGCAACGTTTCAAGCAACACACATCTAAGCAGATTTTTCTGAAAGAAACAGAGTCCCGCGTCCCCAGGCCGTGCTAGGACACGACGGAGGTTACAATGCCACCGCACCTCTATCTCCAGGCACTGCTGCTGCTGTCCTGAGGTAACGGGAGAGTCACTGAATGCCGCTCAAACCCCAGTGCTCTGTGCAAAAGGGAACACGTGTTCGCCTTCACTTTGAATCACATAATAACGCTCCTTAGAAAAGCCTTGGCACTCACCATATTAACATTTAACTACATTAAATCATGCATTCATGTACAGTTTCATAAATATCTGCTGTATACATTTTCTCTCTCAGAAGAAAAGCCATTCCACTTCTGTCGTCCAAGGAATGGTCTCGTTCAAAGTTTGGAGAGAAGGAAGCCTGTCGTACTTAACTGGGGGGAGGGGGAAATAATAATAAAAACCACTGACAAATGCAAGACACGTCTCTGCGTGGTGATAAAAGACTGAGAAAAGCCCAAACTGTACAGTAATATCAATTCACACAGGACAAGACATTATGAATCCAGAATGCCGCACTAAAACAAGTCCTGTAAACTCTGATTTACAAGTGCCATGAGAACTAGAGAAGTATCAATATGCATAGACCAGTATTTCAATTCCCCAGGTATTTACTGTTTCAGAGCCTGAAAGATGCTAGGATCTTATTTTGCTTTCAGTGCAATCCGGGTAAGTCCATCACGTTACACTGGTGCAAAGGAAGTTAGAATAAATGTTGTAGAGTCTACTTTTGGAAATATTACTCAACATTGGCTCATTTTAAAAGCTGACTTTCGAGCGAATTATAAAATACTTTCTTTATTCTGCAGTACTAGAATTCAAGCCCTTAAATCTTCCCTCTATGAAAGCAGATTGTCAAAAATTCTGACAAAACACAACCACAGGACTGTCGTACTCGTCGGCAGCAGCACCACGACACTATTGCAACTGTTGGAAATGAAGTTAACTTGCATTGCAGTCTAGCAACTCTGTCCCACTGAACAGGACAAGTACAGCCCTCAAAAGGAAGGAAGACAAAGATGTTAGCATTCAAAGTAATCATTTCATGCAATGAATTCATTGCAATTTTTGTTCCTGCAGTAAGAAGTTAAATCAGGTATTATATAAAAGTTAGTGTCAGGTTTCTCCAGGGAAGAGTCTTCCATGTATTTGTATGAACACCCGTTTTCCCAGCCAAGCAAAATTCAGCCCTCCAAACGTCACTACGCTACCGCAGGTCAGTTCAAAGCACTCCACATACAGCAGCGCTGCCCAGACTCTGCCCTCCTCGCTGGTGTTGCTGAGTGCCAACACACTTTCTCTCAACCCCCACTTCTGAGCAAGACTGCCCGAAGCTCTGCCAGACAACGCCACGTGCTGTGCTCCAGAACCGTTTTACAGACAGTATTTAACTCGAACAAAGCACCTAGTCAAAACGATTCTTCTCTCTCTAGAAAAAAGGGAAGAATTCTGGAAGCAGAGTCCTCCCTCAGCTGAGATCTTGCTGTAACACTACATTTATGGTGAAAAATAAAACAGCATTCATGTTAACTGGCAGCACCACCAAGCCAAATCCATTTTCAATTCGAGACGGTGCAGCTGCACGCAGCTCCAGGCTTTAAGCTCATCCCTCCAGCACTTGTCCTGACATTGTGCAAGAGAAGCAAGTGACAGACTGTCAGTTCAGAGTTTGACTTTGCATTTTCTTGCTTCTTTGGACTAGTAAATTACTTCTAGTTGAAAACTACTTGACTAGTTTAACATAGTTGTACAGTTCCTGTAAACATAATGAGAGCACACTGCTGCACGCACACAGTAACCGTTTTCAATTATTAACCTGAATATTATTTTGCATTTCTTCAGAGCTAGAAAGAGCTCATCTACGTTATGGATCAGTAACACAAAATCAAACATCAAGCTCAACAAAATCAAGTTTTAGCACAAATATTAAACGTTCATGTGGATTAATTAAAAAAAGTATGGTGAAGAAATTCAGCCCAGAGCAAATTCAATATTCCCTTAAACAGGACAATTCTTGGAGTGGAAACACAAAGCCCTTAATTCTAGCTGCATCACAGGGAATTCTCACATAAGCTGCTCTTTTAAATCCAAAGAAGCATTTCTCTGATAAAAAATTGTTAAGCTCAAACGTTACCATTTAAGTTAATGCCCAAGTGTACCGTTCTGGTAGAACCATGGCAAAAAAAAAAAAAAAAAAAAAAAAAAAAAAAAAAAAAAAAAGAAAAAGAAAAAGAAAAAAGAAAAAAAACCAACAGGTGGCAGGTAAAACGTGATTGTATGAAACTTGATTGAATCTTGGCAATATTTTCAGAAGATCAAGATAACTTACAAGTTACTACAAACCCTAGACATGCTGCCACACTGCACTTCGGAGCCAAGCAAAACAAAATAGGAGATTACTTCACCCTCTTACAAGTCGAGATTCCAGGAGGACTTCAGGGAAATCCTCTCTGATGAGGAGCAGGAACAGTCTGAAAGTACGGGCCAGCATGGAGGGACCAAAAGATTCAAAGCTTTATTTATTTTTTTTTTAATAAAGTTAACAGTAAAACAAAATTCACAAGCCTTCCCCTCCCCGAGCTGGTTTCCTCTTCACACACAAAAGCACACAAAACAGAGGTCTCCAACCGAGAAAAATGAAACTGCTCTAAGTACAATGAGACATGATGAAGGAAGGAGTCTAAGTATGTCCGTATTCAAGGTTAAAATAAGCAGATCAGGTATGTGTGGGTGGTTTTTGGTTTTTTGTTTTTTAGCCAAATTGGAAAAAGAAATTTCCAGGCCCAGAAGCTGAAAAAGAAAATGAAAGATATTAACACTTTCAAAATTCAAAGACAATACAGTCTYGCAGTAGCTTGATGCCAAGCCAGTACTCAATTCAAACAAAAGCATTTGAACAAGTAGGAGAGATGAGATCTTTGCTATGCATTTCCAGCAGCTAATTTCCAACAAGTAAGAGTGGACTACTGATAATATGGGTAAAGGAGGCAGATTGACAAGGAGGAAGGTAAACAGTACACGAAGCGTGCAAGACTTCTCAAAATTCACTTAACAAAAGACCTTAAGGACCACACACTTCCCTAAGGGGTATATATATAGATACTAGCTAAGTGCTGAGAGCTCGCTCAGTGCTGTATAAAGCCATGCTACTCCACGGTGTGTGAAGAAAGCCTGGCCACATGTGAGGTTTGAAGGGACACTGAGTAACAGCTTCTTCAYTGCCTCCAGTCACCTCAAAATGTTTGCAGGCAGAGACCCTCAGGAGGATTCACAGTGTTACGAAACCAGAGGAGAGCTGTGTGATACATACCCACAGAACTTCTGACCAAGAATTGCCTTTTGCTGTTTTAGCACCAGCAGCTGTATCCAAGTTACGGTCAACTATTTCTAAGCAGCAAAGCACCACTTAGATGGCAAAGCCTACACACACTTCTTGAAAAGGGAACCCCTGGGTTTTGTTGCTTTTGAATACAAAAGAACCAGAACCGGCCATCAGCTGGGATGCTGTGCAGACAGAACTTTCCAAGAGCTTAGATACTTGTCTTTGGAAAAGTCAAATACTCTCCTCAAACAGCACATCCACTCTGGGAAACTCAGCTGTCCTGTCAAGTGATTTGTGTACTTACGTTTCCAAAGCTGACAGGAGAACACTTCCACCTACCTTCAAAACTGAAGCCACCTGGCCCACCAAAGAAGGCCTTGAAGATATTATTTGCGTCAAAGTCTACAGGGAAGAAAAGGAAGTTGTGAGCTGAAGTGAAACAGCCAGTTACAGTTTTCACAATTTAGAAATTGTCACTTAATTGAGGGCCCATAAAGCATTTTACAAATGGATAAAGCGCTATAAACAGCTTGCTTTGTTTGAGCACTGCTACACAGCAGCAGAGTACAGGGCCACTGACAGTAGCAGAAAACAGGTAAAAGCAACAGTTTTCAGAGACATAATTTCGGTCACAGGGGCAACCTGAGAATTTTGGATAAGCAGCATGTAGGGACCCACAATCTTTCTATTACTTGATTTTACACTTCCTATGAAAGACTTCTGCCTAATGGCAGCTACTACCTACCGGATCAATCAAGGATAACATCCACCATATAACCTAGACTGTTTGCAACTTGAAACATTCAATACAGATCTGCCATTCAAATGCTTTCAGAGACCAAACCGACTCAATTCATAGGATTATTACAAATGGGAGGTTTGCTTTAGAGGAGAAGGCAGACTCTAAATGGTCTCATCTTTTTAAAGGCTGCCATGGTAGAGTATCATAAGGAACACTTACCTCCCATGTTCAGTCCATCCTCTTCTAGATCCTGCCCGCTGTCATAGCGGGCCTTCTTCTTGGGATCTGACAGGATAGTAAAGGCTTCACCAACCTCCTTAAATTTCTTCTCCTCTTCCTTCTGTACTTCTGCGCTTGCCCCACTGTGTCGGTCTAGGGATACAAAAACAAGCAGGAAAGAAGTTTTTAGTGTACATGGAAAATGCTACACATTCCCAGCTACTGTCACAGATTTAGATTTGTGGGGTCAGAACTGCTATTTGTCCAGAAATTCCCACTCTCATATTTATTCCTGACTCTGAGTGATGGCTGCACAGGGCACGTGCATGGAGCAAGGGGATCAAAGCAACAATACATGCTCTAATAACGGACTGTTTGCGCGTACCTGGATGATGCATTAGTGCTCTTTTCCTGTAAGCCTTCTTGATCTCATCTTCAGAGGCATTTTTGTCAACCCCAAGGATTTTATAGTAGTCTTTCCGTTTGCTCTTTTTCAGTTCCACCTGTGCGTTCTTTAGAAGTTGCTTGTGTTCTAGAAAGAAGTGCAATGCCAAAGGAAAGCAGCTTTAGTGTCAGGCACAGCCTCCTGCTTTAAAAGAGGCTGAAGATCAACATGTTGAGATGACCTGGGTTGAAGGATTCAAGTGCCACAAGTGACCAACCCAACTGGATTTACAGTCAGGTAGCTAGTCAAAGCCTCACTGTCCACTTAAGGCTGTTTCCAAATGTAGGTAAACGTCTCAGTGCTATTAAACTAGTATTTGTTAGACACTGAACCACAAGGACTAAGGTTACTCTGTCCGTTTCATTTCAGGCTACTAAAAAAGYGAGATGACAGTTAAGAACGAGAACCACAACCAGATATTCTGAATCTAGTGCATCACTTCAGCTACAAGCTAAATTCTCTTCTCAGCATTCAATGCTGGGAGAGAAACCATTTCTGAGACATTCTGAGGCATTTCAGAGTGCTTCTGAGGACTTTTCCAATATTGTCCTGCTGGGGTAAAAGGTTGCAAATCGGAGGATATTGTGGGGGAAAAAAGCAAACAAAACCACCAACAAAAAATTGCCAGTTAAGGGAAACTTATGCACACAAAAAGAATGCCAGTATGCTCACCTTTTGTTTTTTCTGTCTGATAAACCTTTTCATAGTCTCTTACAGCATCTTCATATTGTTCTGTGTCCATGTAACTGTGGAAAGAAACACTGGTGGCCAAGGTATACTTCACAGGAAATATAAAAGGGGGTTCAGGTACAAGCTTTCTAGATGGATATGAATTAAGGAAAAGATGTGCACTGGACTGCAGAAAGAGCAATCATTAGAGGAACCCACAAAGGGTCACTGCCAGACTGACTGGAAGCCCAGACACCTGCTATTTGTGGGAAATCCTGGCACAGGAACCTGTACTTTGGGCTCCAAGTGGAGACTGCAATCTCATTTGGCAGCACAAGTTCTACTTTAACGATCTGATAATTACTTTATCCAGCCGCAGGAACCAATATCAGCCAGCAAGATTTCAAGGAAGCTGGTGCAGAGTTGTACACTAGCAACGCTGTTAGAAGTGACAATCTTGGCACCGCAAACAGAGGGACGTGTGCCCGTCTATTGGCATTTCAGCCTTACTCACATATTAACTACTTACTGTAATTTAGCAATTACTGAGATGGAGCTTGAGAAGAACACTGAAGATTGTAAATTAAAATGAATGCACAACAGGAAGGCTGCAATAACGGTTTTGGTTCATCTATAAGTCAGGCAGCTTTGCCACAAACTGGGGAATAATCAGTATTGAGGAAAGCAGCAAATAAATCCGTAGTCAGAACAGAGCTTTGACTACTTCCCTGGTTGGTGCCAAGTCACAAAGGAGACATACAGACTCGAACATCCTTTGTACAACTCGCTCAGCCTCACTGTGCTGCACTGCGGTATTATCTGTGGCTGAGATAGGTACAGTCTCAGCTGATTTCTCCTTTATGGGAAGCAGGGCATCCCATTTCAAAATTTAGTTTGTTGGAAGCGTGAACAGCTCTGCCAGGATAAGATCTCTTACCCGTAGCAGCACTTCTGAAAAAGCTTGAGAGAGAGGCTCCCTGGGACAGAACATATTACGTTAGTCTATAAACATAGTAAGTCAAGCTTTAGAACAAAACCTGCCTAAATACAACAATCAATAGGCAGTCCCAGATCCACGCAGGCAGGACAGACTACATAGAGCTTCCCGTCTCCTTGTCAGCATAAGGAAGAGGAACAAATTCAGGGCCCCTTAAGACAGAACCTTTTATTCAGTTCAGCTTCAGATTTGTTATTCCTGTCACTCAGTGCTGTAGGGAGGAGGTTCCTACCCACAAACCTGCTCAGCATGTCCATTATAAAGGTCTACTTACCATTGTGCTCTCCTCAAGTATGCTTTGATATACGTGTCATCCAGTTTTACTGCATTCGTGCAGTCATCTATTGCTTCTTCAAGTTTCCTAAGCTACAATGTCAGACAGAAGTTAAGTGAATCCCAATCTGCTAAGTAGCATTATGATTTTAGGCAACTGAAAGGCGTAAAGAATCTTGGAAAATCTCACTGTTTTGTGTGTCTGAGTCTAGGAAATTTTTTCTAATCCCTCCAAAACACAGAGCTTTTGTTCCCTAAGGAAAAATTAGAAGCTTGGCTAGTGAAATGGTAGAACTACGCAGTTGTTCTCTAAGAAATCCACTTGGAAACAAGGGTCTTCCTGAGAATGATCTGAAAACCAAGTTATTCTGTGTCCAAACTAATTCCCAGACAGGAAAATAAACTTAAAAATATTTAAAATACTTTTTTTTTTTTTAAAAAAAGCATTGTTTGTTTTCAGACACAAACAGCCAKGTAAAATATCCATTACTGCTGCCTCCAGCTCATCCCATTTCCCAGGTTTTGAGAACAGCCTCTGTCTCTTGACCAAGTGGGGGTATTGAAAAGCCTCCGCTGGTAGAACAGGCATCAACACACAAGAGACAGCTGAGGAGGAAACGTGCCTAGAGGAAATACAGAGTGGAAACTGGAAGCACTATCACATGACTGACTGTTTCTCTGGATAGCGCATGACTAAAACGCAACAGCAAACCTGGAAAAAGCATCCAGGGTTTTTAAATTGGTCTTTTTTTTTTTTTTTTAGATCAAAAACCAAAGCAAGTCAGATGATCTACAAGAAGAAGAAAAGAAAAGAAAAGAAAAGAAAAGAAAAGAAAAGAAATCTCATTACCAGGAAGGAAACAAATAAGGATGCCTTTATGCTGATTAAGATAAGGCTAAACTACCTTCCTCCTATCCCTCCCACTCTGTGCAGCCCAAGGATTTGAGTTTTGTTTACTCAGGAGTCAACTTCGTTGGCTCTTTGGAACAGACCCAATCATTGCACAAGTACAAAAACCTGAAACATCACCTACAGCATTAGAAAGATCCAGCTGCCCCAGCAGCCAGAGAAGCCTATGCTTCCAGAATAACTGATTTGCAATTTATAAACTACATGGTGAGGAATATGATGAAAGGCCACCTGCCAGGTGATCATTTCTTACCTTTGAATTCACTGTCCCCCGGTTGCAGTAGAGTTTGGCATTTGTTTTTATGTTATTTGGATCTATTCCTAGCGCCTCTGTGTATAGTTCATATGCTAGTTTGTAGTTTCCTTCTTTGAATGCTTTATTCCCATCTTCTTTCTTTGCTTTAAGTGCTTTGGCATTCTGAAAGAAAATATACCCTGGATAAGGACATTAGGTAAGTGGTTCAGGGGTACCAAGCACCTTATTTTGCTGGGTGAGGGTCCTCAAACATAACTGTTATAATTTGGTTTCAGACACCATTACAGGATACAAAAGTCACAGCCTTGCTACAGCAGCTGAAACGAGCTGTAAGCATTTTGCCTTTCCCCCAAGAGAAGTGCTTGGTACAGCCAGTACCAGTTAGAGGCATTCTCCATGGGAACAAAGGTTGCCTAATGTTTAAGATAAGAACATGACAGTGAAGTAAATTTATGGATTTAAAAAAAAAATAGGAATGGGACCTCACTTTTTGAGAGCTTGTACAAGTAAACAGATTTTAAAAAGTCAGTCAAAGAACTACAACAAAGTAGACATGAGGGAAGGAGCAACATGAAAGGAACAGTGTTTAAATGCAAGTCAACCTGTAGGCACTAATAYTGAATCTGAAAGTCAGAAGTTCTTTTAGAACTGATAGACCTAGTTTTATTGCTCCTATATCTGATCAAGGAACAAAGAAGAACGAAAGGGAGGCAGTCTTCAAAGTATCACAGTCATCTTAGAAAGAGCTGCCAGCAGCTCACAGTTTCACCTAAAGCAACAGGCGGTTGTCTTTGGGAAGGGCTGGACACACTACTTGCTACTGGAGATCTGGGGAATGATAATGTTAAGGGAGGAAGAAGGGATTGATCCAGCAGAACCAAGTTAAGTGTTTGGTTAAAAAAAAAAAAAAAAACAAACCAAACACCTGGTAATTTTGCAGTCCCATCCCCAGTATCCACAACTTACACGGCAGGCAAGACATGCTTTCTCGTGATCAGGAGCCATTCTGAGTGCTTGGACAAAGAATTGCACAGCCTTCTCAATACAGTCCTCATAATAAAGGCAGAGACCACGGACATACAGAGCGTCTGCATTTGTTGAGTCCATTCGTAAGATGTCACTGTAATAGACACATTAAAAAAATGAAAGGCTTCCCTATTCCAGTTGCCTTCTGATCTCCAAAAGCACTCTTCCTCCTCTGAGATATTTAGTTATTTTATCAAGTCTGTGGTACAGATGTGCAAAAATTACGGGAACTTGCTCAAGCAAGACTGCTGGTTATTAATTGAGTCTAAATGCAGTTTCCCAGTAAGATTAACTCTAAAGGGGACAAATTCATGCACTCTTCCTCATCACAATTTGCATCAAGGACTATTTCTTTTTTATATTCCCTCATTCATTTTGGGCTGTGGGAAAACAAGCAGCAGCCACGATGCACCGCCAGCTGTTACACAAACTCCAGACCTTAAGACGCTCACCTTGCTACAGACTGTGCTTCTGGGTAGCGACCCAATAATGCTAAACATTCAGCCTTGAGGATTTTGAATCGGTGACAAGCAGGAGCAAACTCCAGAGCACGATCCATGCAAAATACAACCTGGTGTGAGAAAGAACACAAATGTGAGCAAAGCAAATAGCCAAAGGCCTAGTTTGAAAGGCTGCACCATTATCACACTTGAGATTTCATATTTGTCTTTGAACAGGAAGATAAGCGTGCAGACACCTGTTTCCTCTGCTGCTGGAGACATATTTCATTAGAAAATTTTCCTCATGTGCAAGTTTTTTGTTTTGTCTTTTAAAGAGCTTTGTGTACAAAGGTCTGTGGCACCTGCTGTGTTACTATGACACAGCACTACACAGAAGATTCAAGGGACACCTGTAGAAGGTCCATCCCTTTAACTCTTCTGAAATTGTAGGCCCTAAAGAAAAAGCCAAGGAAGACAATTCTGCCCCTGTTTCCTGCATTATAAAGACATGTGGGAAGGACAGAAATTCAATAGAGTGAGACAGTTTGGACTGGACAAAACACAAAAAAGTACAGTGCAGGGACTGATCTTACACTGGTCTGACTGCAATGGGCAGGGTGATCTAATAGGTCCTTTCCATCTCTGCCTCTCTGGTGGGGACATCTGCACGAGAACAGGGTCATTGTTCCACCAAGGTTCATCTGCTTCCCCAGCCCGTGACATCACGATTGCCTGCTGTGGGAAGCACTGTGCTCCAGACTGAGAAGCCAATGGCTTCTGGGTGAGGAAGGAGCCAGAGCAGCTCTCCAGAAACAAAGATCACATTTCATGCAAGCCTCCCCAGTGAAGTGAGACGGGAGAAGTGAAGGGACAGATGCAAAGCCCAGAACATGCAATACAGGCAGGGCAATTCCTACACACAAAATCCAGATYGACCATACATCCCATTTGCTCCTCATAACCAGGTGATACAAAGCTGGGATTTACCCTTCCAAAATCTTGAGCTTAGCCTAAGAGTGTGGACAGTCTCCTTTCTGGGGCAAACTTGGGCCTTACATGCATCCACTGAACAGAAACAGTTGCATGAGAAGTGTTTGGTGCCTTTCAGATTTCATGCTGTCATTTCTTGTTATATCAGGTCAGTACCAGCTGCATCCTGTTACAGCCCTTGGGAAGAAAGATTTGGAAACAGTAATGGAGAATGCCCCACGCAGATCTGCATTCCTCCTTCAATGACCCTCACTATAATACTGGCTGACAGACTGCTTTTTTTTTTTTTTTTTTTAAAAATTAAAGAGTTGAGAAAGAAGAATCCTGGATATGCATTTTAGGAGCAAAGCGTGATCGAATGCTGCTGCTGAAAAAATCTGTATCAAACAGCTCATTCGTGGTTCCGCTCACCCTGCAAAGCAAACAGTAATAGAGGATATTCAGCCTGAGCCAGTCACCTGAGCCAGTCACCCTCTTCACTTTTCATTTGTTCAGTGCTAAGAGAGCATGAGCTCTGCTATTTTCACAACTATTACAGTTCACAAGACAGCCCTGCTTCAACAGCAAAAGTATATTGTACAGCACCTCCCATTAGGACCCAGCTAATGTTAGGCAGGGAAATTAGACATGCATCTGTCTGAACTGGCCAGGTAAAATATGTCCGTTCATAATGCTACAGGAAACAACCAAGTTAATCTTACCTTCCTGAAATCCCGTTTCTCAAAATCCACTTCAGCTATTTTTTCATACTCAAGCACAGTACTGGCGTTCTTCAGCTGAAAGACAGAAGAACACAGCAAGTGTTGCAGGACGGTCACTGCTCTGAAACACTATCAAGCAGCATTTAAGCAGCCAATCCCTAAAGCGTCAGAGCAAACACTATAGCAGACCATGGAACAATAACGCAGATTACATGAACACTTTTGCCAGCATTAAAATCAGTTTGAAATCAAGTGACCTAACTGGTAGCCCAGGAAAACGTACCCCTGTGAATGAGATACAAAAGTGGCAGCAGCCTTCTATGTGCTGCATCACCCGTTTCCGTGTTCCCTTACCACCATTCACCATTTCTCCTCTGGAGTGCTGGATGAAAGACCAGCTCAGCCTCCATGCTTTTCTGCTAAGAAGAGACAATCACACACAAAAGTAACTATGCAATCTGGCAGTCTACTGAAAACCAGATACAGAGACTTTGACAGCATCTCATTTTTTCCCCATTACCTCACAGCATGCAAACAGTTGTTACTAATGACGACTGTGATTCCAGCTTGCAAATTCGAAGTGAAAGGCTTACCAGTTGAATCCGTTCCTTTTGACAGCCCCATCTACTGGGAATATTTAAATTTTAAGAACCTCTTACCTCTTGCTGTGCCTGGGTATTCTTATGATCCAGTTCTAAAACTCGTTGAAAGCAGCGGCTGGCAGCCATGGCATTCCCTAGGGAAAGATGGCACTTCCCTTCCCGTAGATGGCCCTGAGAAGAGAGTTAAAAGGGAGTTGCAAGAGCTGCAATAGGTGGAGACAAGGGTATTGAATAAGAAGTATGAAGTTTTCCACGTACCCTTACAAAGCTATCATCCAATCTGACAGACTGCTGAGCATCTCCCAGTGCTTCTCGGAATCTCCCCAACATCATGAGTGTGGCAGCTCTGTTACCGTAATAACTGGCATTATTAGGACAGGTATCTGGAGAAGATGTAAGAGCACTCACTGTTAGTGTAATGCAAGCAGTTATACAACTTGTAGAACATATTAAAAAGCTGTGGTTGCATTCAAAAATCACATTCCCTCCCAATTTATAACATGTCACCTGAGCGGCTTAAGATGACGCATGATGGTCAAGCAGCTGTTTTGGTAGCAAGTCATAAAACTATTGCTCCCCACACTATACACAGAACTAACTCATATAGAACAAAAGTTTGTGGTGTTCAGTCTGGCAGCACTGCTGACCCTGCATTAGAGGGAAAGCTGGATTGGTTTCATGTTAAGAACATCTTGGCTGGAGGAGAAACAAAGAACTGCTGCAATCACCCACACTGGCATTGACTTGCATTATCAATCTGGTGAAATTTTGCAAGGTAATTAAAGCAGGCAAAAAGTTTTCATCCAGCATGTGCTGTTAGAAATCCTGCTGGTGTATTTTAAATCAATAACCAGCTCTGATTTTTAGACATGGTATTCAGCAAATACTATCATCAACTGTTCTCACCTATGGCTTTTGTGTAATAGTTGTACGCTTCGTTGTAATCTTTCTTGGCATAGTATGCATTTCCTTGTTCCTTGAATGATTCTGCTTCTCTGAAAGGAAACAAAACACCACATTTTAAGAGGAACTGAACATCAGAACAGATTCTGACCATGACCAAGCATTTGATCCCCAAGCAATCTCAGTATAACTCTTCAGTGCTCCAAAATGCTTGTAGCTGGTTGCTGCAAGATTTCCTCTGTATATATTGTCCATGAGAAAACAGCACACCTCACGTCGTGCTGGCTCTCAGATACTTCATCGCTCTACTAGGGCCATGGACAGGGATACTCAAGGATATTACTTAGCCGATGGGAATACTACCTGTTCCTTACAGGAATGCAATAGCAGACTAAAGCCACCTTTGAGCACCCTCCCTTCAGTCTCAGATGCACTGGCCTCTAGAGTCCAGCAAAACTCAGTTGTACATGGTTAATCAAGCCAGCTTGATCCTGTGAGGTGCTGCGTAACCTCAGCAGTCACTGAAGTCAAGAAACAGAGTGCTGTCTATCTTTCAGAAGCAGTCCCACATACTTAAGAAACAGGGCCAAGAACAATTTCTACATTCAAAAGACAGCTAAATCGAGGAGAAATAAGGGTGCAAGTCTTAAGTAGAAGCTTGGCACTGCCTTGGCAACAGGTCCAGAAATAGTCCTCACACTCAAGTGCAAGCATTTGCAGAGACAGTTTAGGACATTTAAAAACACACAACATATGGTTTAAAGCAGCATCCCTTAAACTCTCAAAAGCAAAGTTTCCCCTGAAGGAAATTAAACCCTCCTCTCTCTTCTCCCATCTACCTTCACCATTTTAGATAAGCGGTCTGAGAGGGAACTTGTACGATGGTACTGAAGTTTAATTCAGCTTCACTGAATTAAATTCAGTGATTTAATTCACTTGATTCCTCTCCTAGATTGTTTAACATGTAAAAACTATGAGGCCAACTCAAAAGAAGCATCACCCCACTCTAAGATACAGCAGTCAAGACTTGCATCGTGCTTTTGGGACTTCACTGCTGTAGCCAGTGACAGACACTGTTTGTCCACTCTCCAAAGCATTTGCACAACCAGAACTCTGGCCTCAGACAAAGACAAATTCTAACCATCAGAACAAAGACCAGCTCAGACTCCATCCTTCATGTCCCACCAGGGACGCGGCCAGCATATCTACGAGCCCCAGCTACTCTCTCCTTCAACAACTAGCAATCTTCTGCTAGAGCAGCCCAGCCGCAGGGATCACCTGCACAGGGGAAATGACCGTATCACAAGCAGTACAGTTGAAGTTGATTATTACAGGTCATCTTATTCCTCTCGGGTGACTACCAACTGATCGGAACATAGCCTTTGCTGAAGCAATGAAGCAGAAGCCAAGGAAGCTAAAATAGCTGGGTGACCCCCCAGTCTGCTAGAGCAGAGTTGCACTTGCGGGCTCAAACACGGGTCAGTTCCAGGCTGTGCTGAAATGTTGGGCTTCAGCATTTTCTTGAAAGAGGGATCCAGAAGCGAAGGTGTCTCTTTGCACCACTTGCTGCAGGAAAGTATTTGCAGGGAAACCCAAGGTAAACAAAAGCAAGCCAAATCAGAGAACACAGGAATAGAAAGTGAAGAGTCACAGGACTTTTTACATACAAATACCTCCATCCAACTCCAGAGCAAGCATGAGCTGTTCAATTGCTCTCAGGGCTGAGGTGCTTTAGTTTTGTATCTGACAACACTACTGTAACAGTCAAAGGCCCGAGTCAGAGCCAGGTACTATAAACACAGAGATAATCTTTAGCTTTAAAAATTTAGGCTCATTTATCACAGAAAGTATAATGCAAGTGATCCACTTCTGTATTTCTGTAGACCTTTACAAAATTCTCAAAAATTAGATGCAGCTTTGGGCATGTTTCAGGACTGGGTTTTGCCCAGAAGCAAAGACTTTTGTCTTTAACGAATCACATCCTTAATAAACCTAACAGGATAGGAGTTGACTGTCTTCACTGAAGGCTGTAGCTACAACACATTCAAAGAGTGGAAAAGGGGCTCTTACTRTAGAAGACGTACTGTTAGAATGTACCATAGCGAGAAGCCTCTTTCAGTATATAAAATAAAAACCGAAGGGAAGACTGCTGAYTAGTCTCGCATTTTAGTAAGCTGCCAAATCCAAGACCTGAGGGTGCAGAGCAGATTTGGTAAGAGTTGACCACCACTTCGCATTTTTATTTTGGAAGTACCTAGAGATCAGATCCTTATGCGAGAAATGCATTTATCTATGGGAAGCTGCCAACCCAGGACAGACTGAACTCAAGCCGCAGCGTCCTTGCCGAGGGGGGAGCGCTGCCAGAGTCCCCCGGCGCTCCCAGGGCACATCTCGGCAAAGGCAGCGCAGGAGCCGAAACGAGGAGGAGGGACCCCACCAGTGAACGAGAGCAATGTTCAGCAAGCCTACCAGAGAAAGAACAAAGGGAATTGTGTTGAAACAAGTTCACATGTTTTTAACCTCATTCAGGCTTGCCATTGGCCGTTCCCACACAACCACCTCATGCAAAGGGTTGTTTTCACTGAACCATCAGTTTTGCCAGCTGGCAAAACAATAGACACAGGGAGCTGCCAGGCCGAGGGCCCGCGGGCCACAGCTGAAGTGTGTGCTCTTCACTTTCATTTTTAACTTTTGCTATCAGCTACACCCTGGCAATGGACCAGATGCACCTCTACTGCAACTCTGCTGAAGTCAAGCAACGGAAAGGACACACAACCACATCGCTGTACTTATTTCAAATAAGATGAATAAGTAACAGGGTGGCAAAGAAACAGTTTAGCGCGTGCACCCCACTGCCTCGGAAGGGTCTTGTCACGGCTCCTGGGTTCAGTTCCTCCCTGCTGCAACCACTCCCGTTCCAGCAAATGATGAACTCGCCCGCCTGAGATGGGAAATTGCCGTACCTCCTCCGGCCCAGCGTTCCCACCACCTCGCCCAAGGAAGGTGCTTGTTCCACAGCCTTGCTCTTCCTCAGAAGCCAGCACACTGCCAGATCCTGAACAGCAGGCAGCTGCTAGTAGAGCACCCCTCCGTGCTCCTCCTTCCCTAGGGCCACAACATCTAGAAATGATTATGTGCCTGTTGGATGGATCTGTATCACAAGCGGCAGGACTCATACTTTGCATGATTAAAAATGTGTCCAAACACAACCACCTTTTTCGAATATTACAGATCAAACATTCAAAATACAGTGGAAAAAATAATCAGCAATTCTGCACTTCTGGAACCTTGGCAGTAAGTAGTTTAACCAAAACTTTATTCTCTTGTTTCTGTAATCATAAATGGAAAAAAAAAAAAAATCACAGATCCTATTAAAGTACCTTCTTTCAGAAGCTCTCTGTCGTACAGTCTAAAGAAAAGGATGAACAGTATTAATGGCAGAACTCATCTCTCTGAGCCACCACTGTAACCTCCTTAGCACACCAGTCCCTGATTCACAAGTCTTTTAGCAATTTTACCTGTCATGTTATGAGGAAGCATTGCCTAATAGATACAGCTACAGGGCTGGGTGCCAGAACACCCTGTCTGCCAACAAACTGCCGGGAAGAGCTGGGAAAACAGGAGAAAGAAAACAGATTCACGGCAAAACCAACTTTCACAAAGCATTGATATTCTGAGATGCTAGAGAAAACACACGAACACAAGAATTACTGTTTTCTACTCTTTTTTATTGGTCTATTTTCCTTTTAAGCATTTACTTTAACACAGGTTGACGTATCAACAGATAACACTAGCAGAAAGGAAGTACACAGGCATTTCTATTGGTCACATGGCTTAAAGCTTAATGATGAAAAAAGATTGTGAAAGAAAAAGCAAATTGCCTCCAAAGCACGAAGACAAAGATAGTTGCTGGAAATGCAAGGCTTGTGGTCTGAGATCCTAGACACAGAACAGAAGCATCTCTCCCCAGTTGTGCTCCACTGACATAGAAAGCACACAGAGAAAACAGTTCTTGTTTACCACGGTCTCTGGCTATAACAAGAAAAAATGCAGATCTCCTGATATCACTGGTAATTGTTTCAATCCAAACAGATGCTGCAGCCTGAATGAGATCATTCTGCATCTCACACTGATGTAGGCTGCATTCCCCACTTGCTACTTTTGAAACTGAAGAAGAATCATGCTTTGCTAAAAATACGATCCAGGCTGAATGGACTGCTTTGTGAGGGGAGGTTAGTGTCTTCTGAGGGCCTCTCCACGCTGGACGCAGAAGACAGGGAAGAGTCGCACCAAGGATCTTGGGAAGAAGCTTGTCTTTCATTGCTTGCATGCACCACGGGCTCACAAGGAGGGGACTGTTTGGAGCAACTCTCTCCCTGTGAGCTAGTCAATTTTTTTTTCTCTTTTGTAACATCTGTCAGGACCCCTGATTCTTCAAGTGCTCCAGCCCCGTCACCCTAGCGGGCCTGCCATCAAGACAAGCAGCAGCCGCGTGTTCTGGTGCTCCCCTCACACACCCAGAGGCTCAGAGGACGCAACATGCGGCGCTTGCTGCCTGCCTGGTGGGAGAAGGAACCATCACAAGGCTCCCTCTATTCCCCGTGCCCTGCTGAAAGCTCAGCCCCTGCTCGTTCCCAGAACAGAAGAGCTATGAGAAGCAGCCATCCCACACACCAGTGACACAAGCCCACGTTTGCCTAACAACTTCTGCCTCCTCAGAGCTTCCACACACTGCCCCCACTCAAGCACTGGTCATGGCTTCCACCCCTCCTACTCCAGCTCCTAAGGAGACGTATGCAGACCTACCTTGCAACGCACCTCATTTTCTAAGTCGTTGAAAACTTCTGGGATCTGTACAAACAGCACCTTCTAGATCTAGGGGTGCTGGCACAGACCCTGTGCACACAGGTACACACACTCAAAGCAATACTACCCAGCTACAGAAATTCAGCATTTAAGCAGGCGGCAGACTTGCTCTCTCGACCCTCACTCCTACTTCATTGCCTGCCTCCGTTACGAAACAGTGACCAAAAAAAAAAAGAAATCTAGGATTTAAGGAAGGCTCCAAAATCCTGTCCTGGCCAAGCAATCTTTTTTGGGATGCCCTGACAAAAGGAACACACCTGCCTTTACTACGCAATTCTTGCAGAGACTTTTTCTTTAATAGGATACGGTGCCTTTATCCAGCATTTTTTTTGGTTGAAATCCAGTCCAGATTCTCAGCTGTCTGATGTTACTCAGCTGCTTGGGTAAAATAAGTTTGGTGATCTCAATACAGTTTACAGCGGGCAGATGTCTAGAGCTTAAAATTAGCTGTCATATTTGCCACTGGACATACTATACTCTCCCCTCCCTTCTTTCAGGACTCAGAAGAGAAGCCAAACACTATGTGGGCCACAGAGATATACAGGGTATACTTCCCTGTACGCTTCAGAGACYCTTCCTCCAGGTTAGGTTTTACACTCTGAGTGAGGATTTAGAGTGAAAGGAATATCTGTCTCTCTCTCTAATCTCCCATCAGTAGTGTTTGTGTTTTCTGTCTCTGGTGCAGAAAACAACACAAAATCATATATAACATACTGGGATCACCCTCTGCAGCTAGGCAGCATCACGCTGACCCTACTGCAGCAGAGACCAAACTGAACACAGCAGAACAGTACACCACGCAACACATTTCTCTGCACATCAGCACCCCCCACCGAACAAGGAGTGGGTTTACTACTAGCTGCAATACAGGAAAAAAAAAGAAGACGACATTTACTCACAGCATGYCCCAAACCAGGGACATATTGAGCCTGTACATGCAAGTATCTGCATGGATAGTCTGACGACTCTGCAACTGAAACAGAAAAGCAAAGGTCTGCCACAAGTCCCTCACAAGAGCAGACAACAGCAACATAACTGACATTTAATACAGAAGGCACACAAAACCCCCACGCTATCCTCTACACACACMCCAGAACATTCCCAATACCCGAGGACAAACTCAAACATGGAAGACCAAAAGCCGCAAGAACCAAAATACGCCACAAGAAATCAAAGAAATGAACCCAACCTCTCCCTGCAGCTGTAAGTGAAAACAGCCAGAAGAGCCCCGAACTTTAATTGCGCAGTTATGTAACACACCTCGCTCGCAGAGCACAGTATTAACCTAATTCATAGTAATGGCGCGATCATTTCTGGCAGGGTCACATCATAGCTGTCATGAGAACCCATGGAAGGGTCTAGAACCAGCTAGAGACTGCTTTTTTCCACGTAGGCCTAAATGAAGGAAGCCAGCCAGCTGTAAGAATTACATGGTAAAACAACTGCATCCACAACATGATTCACCCTAGAAAAGCATGTCTCGTGTTAAAGAAAAAGGCTGGAATTGTAGGTACTGACCATCTTTTCATACTGTATAAAGTGACTACATAATTCAGAGTATTCAAATAGTCTTCAAATGTATGGGAGAGCAAACAACTATGCGAGCAGCTTCTGCTGCTCTTTGTATTATCATAAGATCATAAAGTAATTACATATTAGTAAAATAGGCTGGATTTACAGCCTGGGAAACTCAAGCGCCCATTTGCAAGCAGAACAGGAATAGTGGAACCTTCTTCAGGCTATCCCCTAACGAAGCTTCCCCACCAACGGTGCCCCTACAGCTGACTCAACCCTATCGCTCCCGCCAGCACTCCCCGTGAAAGCAGTCAAGGAACAACATTTATTCACATGGAGCCTGACCAAGATGCAACTCATTTCATGCAAAATAGCAGTGGAAAGATTCTTGCTACTCACCAACACCTGACAACCTCCAGGCAACATCTGTCGAACTAATTAGTGACCCAAAGTCAGGCAAGGTCCAAAATCTTCTTGACTTCTGCACAATTTACTTTGTGTGGCAAATTTCACACTCATTGCTTTACTAAGGCTAACTATGATTTCCTACTGAGGCATCAACACTTCTGAAGTCTGCAGCAAAAGCACTGGAAAAGCAACAGTCTGTGCAGATCATTTCATAATGATATTTTCCGAACGATTTGAGATACTTCTTTTTAAGAGGCTGCCACATCCTCCAGTGCTGAAGAATGAGGAGAAAGATCCAGCCTTAAGCATGCACATCAGACAGAATCTAGGGCTGCCAGGAAGATGACAAGGAAATTCTCCATGGCAAAACTCCAGTGACCCCAAGCTCGCAGACCAGCTGGGCCCAGGGAAAAACTGTTCCCATGCGTTAGAAGCCTTTAAAATTAAATWAAAAAAAAAAAAAAAAGTTACTTTTAGGGGGTGGACCAGTCTCTGACCATACCACAACTCAACCCCTGCTCATCAGCTGCTCCCCAGCAGAGGAGCTGGCACTAACACTACCCAGCAGATAAAATTAATGCAATGACATCAACCCTTTTCCATAAGGACCCCCACAATTTATGCAGCAGCAGACAATAATTATCCTGTGACCACACTATTCCTGTACCTTAAACAACCTGTGAGTGAGCCATTTGGCATGTTTTCAGCTGTTTCAGTGCATTAGTTACAATCTTGCTGAAATACAGATCTCCACTTTTGCTAATTTCCTAATTTTCATTAAGCCATAGAGAACAGAATTATGCATTTAGACAAAGGTGAGTCCTTAAGCAAAGTATCTGTATCTTGTCATACTGTAATTCCTAAACAGAAGTACAGAACATGGAAACCCTTGATGCTGACTTAGCTGATTCAGAAAAGGTTTTTGCTTATTTTTGCTGTTTTTTTATAGAAGCTAGCACAGACACATCATAAAGGCTGTACTAAATCAGATTCAAGTGTATGTCTGTGCATGCCCATTAATGCGGTGTGCCTGCATAGCCCTTACACAGTTCAAGATGTGTTACAAACATTAGACACCTAATTAAGCCTCCAACTACTCTCCCTAATACAGTGACTATCGCCCTAATTTACATGAGATCAACTGAGCCACAGAAGTTAAGCAACTTACGTAAGCCAGGAAGGGCTAAAGTAGAGAAGAGGTTAATGCACAGGACCCCAAGAAAATCTGCCCTGGCTGGCAGAAAGGCATGAGTGGTAAGGCCTGCACTTTCTGAGCAACCAAAAAGAATAACTGGAAGTAGAATAATCATCTCCTACCCACACATTTCTCTTTTAGCAAGATAAAGAAGTAATATCCTAACAACAACAAAAAAGAAAACATTGTGAAATCACCTACAAAAGCACTTCATGGTAATAAACGTGAACTACGGCACTGGCCTTACGACACTAAGAAAAACCCAGATGCGTGAGACTGCCTCTGTTCTTCACAGCTGAGCCTTCCCCTCAGAGCAGGGTGAGGACCACTGCCCAAGAATTCTTCTATTTCTGCACCTGCTCAGCCTTTCCCAAGAAGATCATCCTATTCATGACTGGTTTCCTGCACCCATCACTTCTGCAACGAAACTTGGGAAGGAGGAAGGAAGGGTAACGTCAGAGGTCGCTATCAGAAGATGACTGTGCCTTCGGCATGGTTTTTACATTTGGATATTTTTAACATTTCAAACACCACATTTAATTAGCCTGGGGGAAGGAATGACTTACCCATAAACAGGGCTTTCCCAACTTTACAGGCCATGCAATTTGTCGGTATTCTAGGCACAACATCCAGGTGCCTCTTCAGCAACATCTAATTTAACTCCTTAGAATGACATCACCAGGAAGCCAGCTCCTTCCCAACGCGGCTCCTTAAGCCTTCAATTTCTGACAGTAAACAAGCAGCACAAAACACCTCAGGCCATCAATATTATTTTGAAATATTATTATTATTATTATTCCTCAGAGGCCACTTTTAGTTTTGTTTCCTCCTTCTAATTCCATCCACTGAATAATTTTCTAGAGCAATTGCCTCACCTTCTACAGAAATAGTTCTCTCCTCCCCAGTTCCCCAGGAGATAACCAACTACCAGCGTTAGATGCTGCAGAACCAGCGGAGTTTCCTAGACATCGGACCTTCCCATCTCACTGCCTGCAGAGACTGCAACGCTCAGCTGCTGCTGGGAACCAGCTCACTTGCTCTTGAGAAGAAAATGTGCAAGAAAGGTTGGGATTCCTACCACCCCCAGCCTTAGACAACACTGTCTGCTCCCCCGGACAAGGTGCACCAGACCACTTTAGAAATAAACTAGTTACTGAAATTTGAAGAAGCTCTTTAATTACGATAACATTTTCAGAGCAGGACTCTGCCCAAACATACACCTGCAACTGAYGTTTTTCCCATTACCCACAGTAAGGCAGGACAGAGTAAGAATTGCTGCGTGTAGATTTCCAATGGGACCAGGGACAAGGGAATTGGGTATGACAAAGAAGCAAAGAGCACTCAAATCTGCAAGTTTGAAGCTTCCCTTCTACACCACAGTTTAATCCTTTCCTTCTCGTCYTCAGCAATGGGAGAAAGCTCTCTTCAGACACCAGCCCGTGTGGCCTCGAGACAGAAAGGATGTTAATTATATTTCCAGGACACTCAAACTCTAGTTGACTGAAGACAGCCTGACTCCACTACAGGCTATATGTTCTAATCCTGGTATAGACAGAGGCCACGAGATCTCACATGGGATGTGCAGCCAAGACATCCCAAAATAAAGCGTCACCCGGCAGCAAGCACAGCCCTGCCCCGCATGTGGCATGTCACAGCCCCGGGCGGGACTGCGGGCCCTCGCTGCAGAGCCTCGGCTGGGAGCAGCCAGCGCTTCCCTGCGGGACGAGGCTCGGCTCGGAGAACGGCCTTTGCCCTCAGGGCCCGCCCCGGACAGGGACCTGCCGAAGCCCCCCGGCAGCGCACCCTGCCCTGCCCGGCGCCCCTCAGGCCAGTAGCTGCCGGCCCGCCGGCGCGCCCCCGAGCCCCGCTGCTCGCGGCCCGTTGGCGCTGCGCCCCCAGAGCTCCCGCAGCCCGCCGGGC
>JAYKAV010003465.1:1746355-1881808 GCA_035582835.1 Phoebastria nigripes
CCCGCCGACCCCCCGGCCCAGCCCGGCCGCAGCGCTGCCCGCCGGTCCGCTTCACCTCTGGGGCCTGGGCCGGTCTGTGGGCACAGCCGCGTCCCCCGCCCGCGGGCCGGCAGCGGCGGGCTGGGCCTCCGGCGTCGCCTCAGGCCCTTGTCCCCGTTCCCGCCCGGTCTGGGCCGTGGGTGCACGCACCGAGCAGCACTGGCGGMCCCCGGCCCGCAGCCCTGCCCTGACAGCCGCGTTTCGTAGGCGGGTTCCTCGGTGAGGCAGCATGGGGAAGAGCTGCAAGGTGGTCGTGTGCGGCCAGGCCTCCGTCGGGAAAACGTCCATCCTGGAGCAGCTTCTGTACGGGAACCATGTGGTTGGTGAGTCTGCGGGGGAGGGAGGGAGCCTGGCGGGGGCCTGCCTGGCTGCTCCGCTGGGTGCCAGACAGCCCCGTCCTGCGGGTGGGCAGGGCCTGGCCCCCTTGGGTGAGGCTGTGCCCGGAGACCCCCTAAACAGGCCGGCGGTGGGGGTGGAGGAAAGACTCGCTGTCCTGCCCCAGGCCACCCGGCAGGACAGTTCGGGTTGTGCCAGGGCCAGCTCCCTGGCCAGGGTCCCCATGTCTCCCCTGCCCGCCTCTCTGGCAGGCTCCGAGATGATYGAGACCCAGGAGGACATTTATGTGGGCTCCATTGAGACAGACCGGGGGGTGCGCGAGCAGGTGCGCTTCTACGACACGCGGGGCCTGCGGGACGGCCTGGAGCTTCCCAAGCACTGCTTCTCTTGCACGGACGGCTACGTGCTGGTCTATAGCACTGACAGCAAGGAGTCCTTCAAGCGGGTGGAGCTCCTCAAGAAGGAGATTGACAAGTCCAAAGACAAGAAAGAGGTGAGTACCCCAGGGGAAAGGGGATGCAGAGTGGGATCTGCTCCCCTTGCTCAAGTTCTCACCCAGAGACTCTCCTTTTCTCTAGCTTGTCACAAGAYGGTGACAGGGGTCCCTGTTCCGTAAGACTCTCAGTTGTAACTGGCTACTGTCCTGGGATGCTTTCTGAGTGTACAAGTGCTCAACAGGCCCTTCCACTTTGGGGCTGGTTTGAGGCACACAGACCTGAACGGGCGGGGAAGCTGCCAGAAGGGAGCGCTGGGAAATGTGGTGTTTTAAAAGGCCTTAGCATGGAGGGGGAATTAGCTGCAGGACTGGGCCTGGCACCGAGGGTCTTCAAGGCAGAGCCAGGCAGCACCATTCAGTTCTGCATTTGGTACCTTCAGGAATTCTTCTCACCCTTTTTTGAACAGGTCACCATTGTGGTTTTGGGCAACAAGTGTGACCTGCAGGAGCAGCGCCGGGTGGACCATGATGCAGCCCAGCACTGGGCCAAGGGTGAGAAGGTGAAACTGTGGGAGGTGTCTGTGGCTGACAGGCGTACGCTAATAGAGCCGTTCATCTACCTGGCCAGTAAGATGACGCAGCCACAAAGCAAGTCTGCTTTTCCCCTGAGTCGCAAGAACAAGGGCAGCGGATCCATGGATGGCTGAGCCTTGTTTTCCTTTCCCTTCCACTGCCACCTCCTCTTCCTCACCTCCCTATTTCCCTTGCACATACCTCCTGCTGAGCCTGTTCGGTATTGCGAAGCCTGCGGGAAGCACGGTGGCATGAGGAATGGGCGTCCCAGGACTGGGGACGGTCTTTGAGGACAAGAGAGGTGACCCATCTCCCTGCACTGGGWCAGGGACTGCTCTTTTCACTGCCCAGCCCCTGCAGATGTTGGAGGTGCTACAGGAAAGCCAGGATTCACCGAGCAAGGCCCCTCCGCTCCCCCAGCGCCCGCTGGCAGACCCGAGGGCTGTAGGCTGCTGGAGGGGAGGCACAGCACGGGGCTGGCCAGCAGGTGGGGATCAGCTCCACGGCTGAGCACAGCTAGGCCAGAGGAAACAACTCCCTCTCTCTCGAGCTGCTCTGTTTTATATTTACTGATACCATGTGAGAAGAGCCCATTTGCTGGCCCTGCCTCCAGCCCAGCCGCTGTCGGAGCAGCTCTCCTTTGTCCTACCCCAGCTGGTGCTGCAGTGTTCCCCGGCAGATTGCCCCTTACCTGGCAGTGCCCGCAGCTCCTTCACGTGCAGAAATATTCAGTCATCCTGCCCCAGCGAATGCATACTGCGGAGCAGGGCAAGATGCTGTTATTGAGGGCAGGGTGCCCACATCCACCACACTGCAGCCCTCCTCTTACTGAGTGCAGACTCAGTCATGACCTTGGAGAAGCTGGGACTGGGCTTAGCCTGCACGCCCTGATGCTTAGGGCTGTGGCAGCTCTTGCTGCCCATCTGTCATGGTGCTGACTCTCCTCTCGGAACCACCACAAGACAAGGGAAAGGTGTCCCGGTCCTGCCCAGCAACACTTGTTCCCTTCAGCTAGTCTGGATCTAGGAAGAAAAAAAAAAAAAAAAAAAAAAAAAAAAAAAAGACAAGAAAGCCCTGGCTTGTTTACACTTGTTCCTTTTATTTACTGAGTAACACAATAAAGCGATGAGATTCGATTATCAAAATATTTTCCTTTTTTTTTTCCCAACAGTTATAGTACATCAAAAAAATATACAATGAACATTACAGGAGGGGTACTGGCCAAGTCCCTAGAGTCTGTTTATTCCTTTTTTGTGGTTTTTTTCGTTTGTTGTTTTTTTTTGAATCAAACTGTTCACATCACTCCAAGGTTATTTACAGAGGGGCACATGTTATTGAGCGCTATGGACTATGCCCTACTACCTAGTACAGCATATGCTAAGTCAAAGGCAGTAAATGCTTTGGATAGCACAGAGCAGGGAGGGTTTCTGGAGGCAGGGGGATGTGATAGAGGGAGTGTGTTCTTACGCAGCTCATTGCAGTATTATTGTTATTAGAAGGAATGGCTTTCAAGGGGTTAAAGTGCCAAGTGTAGGAGTGTATTAGGACTCCACTGGTGGAGGGGTGACGGGAGCAGCCACTGCTGGCTCCAGCGCAGGCTTTTTAGAACAAAATGCAGGGGAATGACCCACCACTGCCAAGTGGCTCCTGCAGGCTGGAGCACAGCCACAGCCGGCTGCTCCTGGCTCCCCACGCTCCTGAGGCTGGTGGGCACGTTGCAGGAGGGGACACGCTGCCCTTCTCTGCTGTGGCCAGGGCTGGGAGTGACCGGCGAGGCGGCCTGGGGAAGAGCACAGTGAGATGAGCAGGGGGAGGGCTGGAGCCGGGCTGACCATGGGCTGCTTGGCACTGCGACGCTGTCAGAGCTGTGTCCCTCCTGCTGCCCGTGGGCCCCAGCCAGCACAGGCTCCTGTCCTGTGGGACGCAGGGTCCAGGCTGCACGTGTCCCCTGGGCGGTGGGACCATCTCCCTGTCCCTGTCAAAGCCATTGCTGCTGGGAGCCTTCCTTCCCTCAGCTGCTCTCCGAGCTACATCTCCCACCACCACCGTAAGACCTTTCAGTTGTCTTTACCCCCAGCCTTCCATACAAACTCACTCTTCTTCTCCTGGTGCCCTCTCTCCACTTCCCTCCTTCCCTGGGGTGGAGAGGAGATGCCCTGAGCAGATGAATCCCTACCCAGGGGCTCCCTCGCAGTCCCGTCCTCTGCGGCAGGAGCGCAGCAGCAGCACTGCGGGTCAGTGCTGCCCACAGCGTGAGAAATGGGCCCTCCAGATGCAGGCGTACGGCTCCGTGCCGCCCCGCTCCCTCTGTGCAGGTTTCCTGCCCTCGCCCAAGGCTCCAGCTCTTTCCGCCAGCTCTGGGAAGCAGAAGAGTTTCAGCCGCGTGAGTTACCCGTTGGCTGGTTCCTGATTACCTCCCTTTGCCAGGACCCTGTCCTGAGCATCGGTGGAGCACACTAGGCAAAATCCTCCTGAAATCCAGGTGTTGCTTATGGCCAAGATGTCGGATATGTGTGCTTGTGCGTGTGGATTCCCAGGTGCACAAACCGACTTGCCTCTTCCCAAAGGCTGGGAGGGAACGTGGGCCACGGCAGAGGYCTCTGAGTCAGCGCCCTGGGCCAGGAGACGGGAAGCGAATCGTCTGCACAGAGCTAAGTGTTGCGTTGTTTTTTTCTGCTCTGACCACCACTCCTGGCTGTACAGACAGCATGAGCACCAAAGTAAAACACAGACAGCAAATGCGGCGGGCGAGCTGCTCCCCCTGGATTGCATAGATCGGGGTGGGTTGTCACTCCAGCATAAGGTCCATTTGGGTTGCAACTTTCCTGCATATTTCTATTTACAGCAGTGCGCTGTGAACCTGGAGCGCCGTGGTTACAGTTTTCAGACCAGGTCATTGCTGGGCTTTCTGAGCACAGTGAAAAGCAGAGCTACGGCTTCAGGGTCCCTCCGGAGTCCAGCTTTCCGCAGGCTATGACAGGAGCATCACAGGGAGAGTGCCGGGCATAGGCTGCGGGTGCTGCCTGCTCCTTCGTACCTGATTGTCCGGGCTGCTGGGGATGCCTTTGTTTTTGGGAGTCATCGGTAACTCCCTGGAAGCTCCTAATGGGGATGGGGTTGGATGGCCAAGCACGGCGGCGGGCGAGCAGCAGCATTGCCTTTCACTGGAGAACCGAAAGTGCTTTAGGGACATTCACTCAGCCTCACAGCATCTCCCGGGAGGTAGGGGCAGGGCTGTCCCCTGCAGGTGGGACAGAGGCAAACAGCTGGCGCCGAGCACAGGGTCACCGCCTCGGGGAGCCTGCACTGGGCGGCCTGGCTCTCCCGTCCTCGCTGGGCTGGAGCGGAGCCTGTCTCCAGCCACGTGCCCAAGTTGTGTGCTTCTCGGGGGCCAGGGCAGGGGCAGTGTGCTTTCGGACGGAGGAGGCGCCGGCCCTGGGTTTCGGCTATTGCTCTCGGAGTGAAGATACGGTCAGTGTGGCCGGTGCCCGCCATGGCGGGGACTCTTTGGCTGGTGGGATGTAGGGGGCTGTGGGGCGTAGGGGGCTGGTGGGCAGCATGGAAACCCACAGCCAGCCTGCTCCAAGAGGGGAACCGCCAACTTTCCACTTGTGCTGGGGTCGTTTCTCCCAGTACGAGCTGGGCTGAGACTCCCCTCACAGTYCCCTTCCCATTAGGCTGGCAGGGACTGGCCGGCCAGAGGGATGCTTCTTCCCCCAGGGACCAGCCAGCTCCTCTTCTTCCAGTCTGGTAACTGGGAGGGTGATGAACAAGAAACCAGCGGGCCAAGGACAGGCAGCCCCTGCCACGAGACACAAGAGGGTCCTGGTGACTCGGGCACCATCCTCTCCCCTGCACCGCGCAGCCATGTGACAGGCTCCTCTGCTGAGCGCGGGGCCGGCACGGGCCGGGGGAGCGGTGGGGATGCACGGTAGGGCTGGCCGGGCTCTGCCGGGGTATCTTGCTCCAGCAGGAGCCCGCTCGAAGCAAAGGAGAAGCCGGGGTTGATGTCTACGACTATGGTTTCCCACCAGCCAGAAGASCAGCCTGCCAGGGAGCGCCACCCCGCACCGTGCAGCCCCCATGGCACAGCCCGGTCCTTGGCGGACAGACCCTCGGCAGGCGACCGGCACTAGTAGGGCGCAAAGACGATGGGGCCCGGCGTGGTGCGGACGTGGGCTGGCGGCGTTCGGAAAAGGGCTGGTCCGAGGATTGGGGCTTGGAAGAGGGTGGTGGCAGCAGCTGGTCTGAGGGCGAGGGGGCCAGGCATGGCGCAGACGGCGGCTGCGGTGAGCGGGCTCGGCAGGAAGCGCGTCGCCAGGGTTTTGGTGAGATGCTTCTGCAAAGCCAGCTTGGACTGCAGGGAGGGAGGAGGAGACACCATGAGGCACCCGGCTGCAGAAGAGCCCCCAGCCCCAGCCCCCTGGGCCAGACAGGCAGCCCCGCGTCAGCCCCTGCCCACGTTTGCTTTCAGCTGAGCTCTCCGCACATCTCTGCAGGAAACACAGCCCCTGGCCCCGACCCAACACGCACTCCATCCCACAGCCCCGGTCCCTCGGCTCGGCCGCTCCCGGGTCAGAGCACGCAGGGATGCCCCAGTCGTGATGACCTCCCCGGGGAGGTCCTCAGCCCCATTGCACCGACCCAGAGACCTGCCCTGGCTTTTGCAATAGCTGGGCCGTTCCCTGCATCAGTGCTTTCCTCTGGTGCCCTGGGATGACATTTGCTGCCAAACTCTCTGCTAAACTGGACAGGGAGGCTTGTGTCTCTGCAAACAAAATGCTTTGGCTTGGTTTAACTGAGCCGTGCCAGCCCCAAGCACCCAACCATCACAGCTCTCCCGTTCAGAAATCGTGAAACAGGTGGAAGAATCACAAATGCTGCAGTTGTGAATGCTGCTGCCAGAGGCCTCACAAGTTATTCCTGTGCTTTCCTTCCCATGAATAAAGATGCGAAACTCCCCTCACCACTACAGCCTGCCCTCCCCAAGGGGAGCAGGTTAGGTGTGTTCATGGGARCCGAGGCTTTAAGAGAAGCAGCCCCTGTGTCTCTTATTGCAAGAGATGGCTAACATGGCAAACGATGTTTCAGAGAGCAAACCGGGTGGGTAATTCGCAGGGAGACAGATACCTTGAGAATACTCACTGCGAGGGCAGCATTCTTCTGCAGCTTGTTATAGGGGCTGTACTTGGGCTTGGGCGGCTTCCCCGCCAGCCTGTCTTTGTGCCTCCGGCTGCCCATGTGCTGCGAGAGGAAAACAGCCGGATCACCCAGAGCCAGGACAGCAAGGGCAGACCCACGGCACCATGTGGCTCAGGTCCACGGGGGACGCCCACCACCTTCTCACAGAGGACCGTCAGGTAGCCACCCCCCGAGCCGCCGGTGCCTGCGCAGAGGGGTCTGCACGCCTGCGCCCGGTGCCCCTGCGTTCCCAGGGGAAAGGTACGTGCCAGGCCTGGCATCGTCACCTGTTTGAGCTGGGTCTCCGAGTTCACGTAGATCTCGCACACTTGGCAGTGAAACGCCTTGTTCTGGATGTTGATGCTGCCCTTGTTGCCGATCCGCTTGGACTTGTGCCCTGCCCGGGAGAGGAGCTTGCCTCGGCCTCGCCGCATCTGGGTGCTGTGACCTTCCAGCATCGACTTGTGCTTGGCGCCTGGGTGGCAGAGGGGACACTCAGCAAACACTGACTTTGCAAACAAACCCAGCGCCGTGCTGAGTGCCGTGGCAGCAGGAAGGATGCCCTCCGAGCAACTCGCCCGACAGCACCGTGCGTCCCTGCTCCCTTGGGACCCCGGTCCCACCACCTCCCTGTGCCTGGCAGCGCTCGCAGGCAGAGGGGACAAGGAGCTGCCTGGGAAGTCCGGACTCTTGATGGGGACGCGGCAGCCCGATCCCAAACCCTGCCAAGCTCTCGTGGCCAGCTGCGCTTTGCAGGCAGACCAGAAATGCTCGGTTTCCCGGAGACATCCCCCCCCTCCATGTGCCAGACCTTCGGAGAAACTGCTATTTTAAGCGTGTGCTGGAGCCTGTCGCCTGTCCCCGGGCGTTAGCACAGTCTGCAGAGCCGGGCACGCGTCGCCCACCGTGCTGCAGCATCTGAGCTGTGCCCAAGGTCAGAGAGGATCCAGCCGCAGAGCCAGGAATAGCTCAGCGGGGTTACAGGAGGCAGGGAAGGAGAAACCCGAAATCCCGGCACACCTGGGGACAGGGTGCTCTGTCCTGCCCCTGCCAGCGTGGGGATGGCAGGCTGGGGGTGGGAAAGTAATTTAAGCCACCGCTAATTCAATCTATTTTTTAAGGCGTTAAGCAAGGAGCCCGAGTCCGTGTGACAGCCATGGAGGAATGCTGGCCTGCAAACATTTTGTTCGTTTGTTCTTTTTCCCCAAATCAGCTCCTAAATTTGTAACCACAGCTGACAAAAGCAAAAGGACACRTTTGCAGCTAAGCCACAGTGGTGTCCTGAGCTGACCCCTGTGCACGGCTGCTGCTGCTGTCCCAGTGGGCAGCTGGGGCTGGGGGAACTGGTTCCCAGTTCTTGCTGAACTGGGGAAGAGGAGGCCCTTCCCTTTAAAACCAGGGTGCCTGTCCTTGTTTAGCATCCTCCAGAGAAAGGGGCGAGCCGGGAGCTGGCACTGCAGGGCCCGCAGACCCTTCTGGGGGTCCCCCACACCGCAGCTGCTGCCGCCCACCACCGCCCCGGGGGGGGTCCGGCCACCTCCTCCTCCCCTCCAGCCACCCCAGGCTGCAGGGCGACCCTTGCCAGCCCCAGACGCCTGCCTGCCCCGAGGGGGCTGCCATGCGCAGTCCATGAGCCATCGCTTGCTGCTGGGCTCCGAAGCTCGTTAGATTCCCAAGGGGCTTCTCAAAACGACCACGGGCCCAAACCACCAAGCTGCTTTTGGAAGGATTATCCTGGGTCTGAAAGAGGCACTGGCACTCAGGTTGCTATCAGCTTAAAGCCAAACTGCAATGGAATATAAAGTAGCCTCCAATCACTTGATTAAATATATCTGAAAATGTCTTTAATTAAGAGACATGAACAGTAAGAGAGCATTTGACCTTGCTAAAATTCACTCCATAAGCTGCAGCACAGGTAAAACACCACCACTTATCTTTGCAAGCCACCTTAATTAACCCTTTTTAATTAAAGCAACATTCATTAACGCTCGCCATTTCCCTGCAAGGCTGTTTGGTGAAGGGGCACGGCGGGGCTTTGCACGGAGCCCAGGACGGAGCTGCGAGGGGCCTGTCCCCCCGTCCCCCGCGCGAGCGATGCCCTTACCGGTGTTGTGAGCCTCCAGCTGGGACAGGGAGTTGACGGTCACTTTGCAGGTCGGACAGTACAGGTGCTGTTTGCTCTTCTTCCCCTCCTTCTCGCTCTCGGGGGCCGAGCTGATGCTGCTGCCCGACTCGGCTGCCTGCGCCTCGGCTGCCTGCGCGGCCGAGGAGGCCATGCTGGTGGCATCYGAGGTGCCCTCCGACAGCTCCGAGGCCGGCGGGGAGCCCAGCGGGGCGACGCTCCCCGACAGCTCTGCGGGCGACTCCTCGGCGMCGGGCGTCAGCCCCAGGCTGCTGCACTCACCCTCCGGCTCCTGCAGGCCATCGGCTTGAGCTGGCGGGAGGGAAAGGAAAGGRGGGGAAAAGAAAGAAATAGGCAGAAAGGGAAAGTTCTCTGTGCTTGAACCGGTTTTATGGATTTCAGAGAGCACCCCCGTCCTCCTTGAGACCATCTCAGGCACTGTCTGCTCACATTCATCCCTGCTGAGGATGACTCTCCCCAGGTCTCTCCCATTCCTGCTTTTATCTGTGGC
The DNA here is from genome assembly GCA_035582835.1 of Phoebastria nigripes. Lineage (NCBI taxonomy): Eukaryota > Metazoa > Chordata > Aves > Procellariiformes > Diomedeidae > Phoebastria > Phoebastria nigripes. Next base: position 1,755,554 of record JAYKAV010003465.1, read on the forward strand.
TCATGGCAGCCGGGCTCAGCACAAAAGCCCAGGTGAGCTCCGGTGCTGCCTCGGCTCGGGGAGATCTGGCTCCTACCAGCCCCATTCCTGCGCAGGGGCAGAGCCCTGGGGATGTGCGAGCCCTCATCAGGGCATGGGCAGGGAACGCTTCCTCTCCTGCAGCCGTTCAAAACATCTCCCAGAGACACCAAATCATGGGGGAAACACCCGCCATTTCCCCCGAGCAGCTGCAGGGACGCGCAGGGACCAGGTTCCCCCCAGGGACGTGAGCTGCCCAGGCTCCTGGGCTGGATTTCCACCCCTTCCCCGCGATGCTGCCCCTGGCCAGGCACGCCAGGGGAGCACAAAAGCTCATTTATTAACGCTCGCGGTGGCGTTTATGCCGCACTAATCGCAGYCCTCCTCCACCCGACCAGCAGCTGGCCGTGGCGGGATGCTCAGACACAAGGCTGCTGCGGGTCGGGATTTAATCGGGCTCTTCAGGACGCTGTAGCCACTGCAGGGCTGTGAACRTAAACGCCACTGCACTCCTGGGAACCAGCCAGGTTGCTCACACCGGTGTCACGGGCTGCCAGCGCGGGACCCTCCTGCACACCCCTGCCCACGTACCTGTGCTGCCGGGCTCCCCGCTGCCCTCGGGGCTGGGGGCAAAGTCAGCTGCGCTGTCACGGCCGGCGGCCACTGCCGCAGCCCCTGCCGCCTTCTGCTTGTTCTTCATGGCCTCGATGGCTTTCAGCCTCCGCGCGTGCTTGTGACCCTTGTAGTGGGCTTCTGCCTGGTTCTGGGGAGGGAGAGACGGGGACGGCCGCGTCGGTGCTGTGGCCGGACAGACGGACGGACACAGGGAAGACCGGTGAAGGGGTCAGCCCCGGGCCGTGGCCGCTCAGACACGTTTCCAGTGCAGCCACCTCCCCCGGTGACATTCATCCCCAGGAGGTGATATCTTTGGCTGGGTGTAGCGCAAAGCTGCTTTCCTCCTCCCGCCAGATTGCTCTGCACACAAATGTATTCAGGCCGAGGAATCACTTTGCTAAGACATCGCCGCATTGCACGGCCGAGATAAGGACCCTGCTCTGATTAAATGCATCAAGTCACTTTTAAAAGAAGCTTTCAGGCAAAATTTATGACTTCAGAAACGTACAATGAATTGCTAGCTGTAAAAATAAAATAAAAAAGTACGTTGGTGGGGAGGACACGTCTCCCATTGTAATCTAATGGGTGTCTAACATGCAATTTACATTCATGGGCTCCTTTCTCCCAGCGAACGCTGAATAATGAAGTGCATGTTGATGGGTTCATGCCTGCACTGAACTGATAAAAACATACACAAAAGAAAATCACCCGAACATTTGTGTACTCTGCAGTCGGGGACAATGCCACACTGTCCCCAAAACCAACTACAGTTTAGCAATTTATGGAAACTAAATCCAATATGAATTAAGACACTGTACCACTGAGCAGCAAGGATTAATTTGCACAGCGTTTTCAGAGGCTGGCTGAGGCTTCTCGCAATCRGTAGGAAGAAGCATCCCTTCCCTCCCCCCACGGCTTTCCAAGGGCTGGGAACGGTGTCCGGGGCTGTACAGTGATGGCCGGGTACGTGGGAAAGCGAAAGGCCCATCGGAGCGCGGGGCCTCATTAGCAAATACAATAAACTCCCCCCAGATAATGGGGTTGGGACGGGGCTGGGCTGCAGCCTAAGTAGGTCACCCGGCACCGCTGCCGCTCTGCACAGAAATACAAGTGGCGTGCGRGGGTCTGCGCCAGGACGTGCTCTCCCGCAGACGTGACCTCGGGGGGAACACGGACAGGGATGGGCAGAGCGGGGGTGAGCGGCATCGGGTGCCTGCGAGGGCAGCGGGAGCACGTGGTGGGACTGACTCTCCCGGCACCGCTCTTCCAGCYGGGATGCAGCTTGGAACGGGAAAGTGGTGCTTTTCCCTGAGCTGCTTCGTTGCAGAGCAGAATAATTAAGCCCAGAAATGCTGACTTTTGCTGGCAGAGCAGCACCCAGCCCCGGGCTCTGCTGATACAGCTCGGCCAGGCTGGGACGGCACCTCCACGGGAGGCAGAGCCAGCCTGGCCAGGGCGCAGCGTCCAGGCAGGCGCAGCCGCCCCGGGGGAGGCGAGAGCAGCTCCCGGCAGCGCGTGCTGCCAGACACGGAACGCGCAGGCAGCTCCGGCAGATGAGACTCCCCTCAGGGCCCTCCTCCCGTGGGTACAGGGGCTCAGCGCTGCCTTGCTCCCCCAGGAAGGGACGGCCGAGGCCAGGGGATGCTCCCAGGCTGGCAGCTCTATAGGTAACGTGTGTGCCCGGGCTGGGCTGAGCGCGGGAGGCTCCTGCCTCCACCTCTGCCCTCCACGCCATGCAGCAGCAGCACAGAGGAGCGGGCGGACTTGTGCCGGTGCGAGCGGGGCCAGCCCAGGCGAAGGGCTCCGAGCTGCTGCCCGTGCGGAGGAGGCTCTTGCCGCTCCACTCCCAGCCCCGCTGCCTGCAAACCGCCGTCCCTCTCCCGCCGGCTTTGAGCAAGAATTCCCTTTCAAACCTTTTTATCAGTTCTCCCCACAAAAGATCAGCTGTGTGCAATTCATTACCGCCGGGATCAATGAACGTTTCCTTCCTCCCCTCTACAAGGTGGTTGATTTACTTAGAATAAAAGGCTGGGGGAAAAAAGCCCACCTGCCACACCAGAGCTCTGGGAAGTCAAGGCAGGGAAGATTATATTCAGCTCCCAAGGACCAGATATGAACTGCACGGGCTGATAAAGCAGCTTAAGCGCAAACACTGAGACCAAGGCAGCAGGGAACAGACCCGAACAAAATGACGAGGAGCAGAAAGAGCCAGCGTGGCAAACAGAGGACACGGCAGCCCCGGGAGCGCCTGGGCCCACGGGCAGGGAGATGTTGGTGGAAACGTCAGCTGGGGCAGCCGCAGAGCGAGGGAGGGCAGAGCTCCGAGGAGCTGCTGCCAGTGCGATGGGCATCCGTGCGGTGCCCCTGTCGGGGGGTGCCCCTGTCGGGGGATGCTCCTGCTCGGCCACAGGCGCTGGCACCGGCCCCGCTCACCCGCCCAGCCCTGCGCTGGCCCCGCTTACCGCAGAGTTGAAGCGCAGGTGGCAGATGTTGCAGGAGATGAACTGCTTCTTCTTGAGCGGGGCGGGCATGCCGAAGGTGTGGCTGATCACCGCCTTCTGCACCGGGTCCATCTGGAAGGGGAGGGAAGGCAGAGGACGGCTGGGTGCCACGTTGCAACAGCCGCCTCGGCACGGCACAGTGACCTGGCGATCCCCTGCACCCGCCACGCTCGCCGAGGAGCCACTGCAAACGCCGGCAGAGCCCGCGCCTGGTGTCTGGAAGGAGCGAGCGGCTGGGGCGGCAGAGGAGCCCCGTCTGCCATGGAGGCAGCCCCGCACGGGGCAACGCGTGCTGCGTCGACGCCTGTTCTTGTCCTTTTTAAACCATCCCTGAAAAAAACAAACCTGCAGGGTCCAAACGCCTGCTGTGGTCTGGCAGAGGGGACGATGCCGCTGCGGGGGCACAGACTGCGGACCCCGTCCTCCCCAGCCCCCCCGTGCTCCCCTGTGTGTCCCCCGTCCCCTCTCCCCCACCACAGACACCGGTGTCATGGGTGGCAAATTATCCGTTTCTGTTTGAGCTCCCAGTTGCTGCCCTTGACCTCCCAATGCCAGGGCAGCTTTCCAAGACACTTAGCAGGAGCGGAAACCACCAAAACAGGGGGCAGAGGCGATCAAAACGAGCAGCCGGCCATTAATCCTCCACGTGCTCTTCATCAGGGAGCTGAAACATCCCTGTGCAAAGCTGAAGGTGCGAGCGGAGCCACACGTGCCTGCTGCTTGCCCATGGGACACTGCACAGCCCACGCAGGGGCCGGCGCAGGAGGGACAACGGTGCCCGCGGCTGCAGGTGCAGCTTGCCCGAGGCATGGTGCCTGTGCAAACCCACTCCGGGCTGCCCCGCCRCCCCGCTCCCGGTCAGGTACGCACTTTGCCTGCTGTAATCGAATTACAAGGCTGACGACTTGCAAACTTGCGCAGCCCCTGGCATCTCACCGGGCGTGTGTGTGGAGACAGAACAGCTCCAGTTATCTGCAGTGAGCTGTCTTTCCATGAGCCCATTCATGGTGGGGCAGCGCGCGGGGGCTGCAGGCGAGGCAGATGCGTGCAGGCTGATGACAGCCCCTGGCGCTTCTGTCTCTCCCCAGGGCTCGGCGTCATTCCTCAGCCCAGGCAGCAAACTTGTTCGAAAAGCCATAATTATTTTAAACAAAATGCATTTATTAAGGGGGGGAAAATAAGAATAACCTCTTTGTTTGAGCGTGGCTATAATCTATAATGCAAGTATTGTTCCTCTACCCTGTGGCATAGGAAGATTATCTTATCAGAGTCCTGCTGTCAGTAGAGCCTTGGGTTTTCAGGCGATCGTATTTCTCTGCAAAGCTATTTCGTTGCTGAGACAGGTGCATCAGTCTTCGAGGCACATGCCTGGACAACAGAGCCATTATCAAGACCCCAAATTCCTTTCCAGGAGTGAGCAGAATGGTAAAAGCAGGTGATTAATGAAGTGCCTTGAAATTTTACTCACTTATCTGGCATATAAATGAAGAGGCATTTGGGGTTCGGCAGAGACCCGGAGGAAGCTACAGATTGCAAAGATGCTGCTCCACCCCTGACGACAAACATTGCAACGTGCTACAGGCAGCATCCCTGTGCTGCCAGTCTGCGGGCAGAAGCGGGGCCGGCACTTGTTTTCAAGAGAAACACCCACCTTTTCCACACAAAGAAAAGAAAAACGGCTCTAACCTTTGCAGCAGCGTCAGCTGCTGGGGCCCGGCTGGCGGCTCCCACCGAGCCTTGCTGGCTCCCACAGGCTCATCCCCCCCCAAGCACCGTGGCAGGAGCAGGGCGGGGGGGCAGAGGAGGATGCAGAGGAAAGGGAGACGCTGGCACAAGGACGCAAAGGCGGCTGGGGACCGTCCTGGCCTGAACCTGAACCTGCCAGCGAAGCCGGTGGCGCCGGGGCCGCGGTTGAGCACCGACTCCAGGGCAGCAGCGCTGGCAGCCCCAGCAAAGGGCCCCCTCATCCGCCCAGGGCTTAAGGTGATGGCACCGACCTGGGCCTTTACACCCCCCGCGCTTTCGCCAAGCCCCGTTGCTCTGTCCTGCGGCACGGCGAGCAGTTGGGTCCGTTGGAGCGCCCACGCTGCCTGCGACCGCCCCAGGCAGGCGCAGGGGCTGCAAGCTCCCCAGGACCGGGCTGGCCGGCGCACCCGGAACCTGGCTCCTCGCCCCAGCCCCGTGCATCCTGGCCAAGGCTGGTGCAGCTGGGGACCATTGCCGCTCCTGCTATCCCAAAGCAAATGCAAGCACTGCATCCTGAAAAGGCTTTAGGTGCCCAGCCCCGCGGGAGCGTGCCCAGGGGCACGCGCGGTGCCGGCGGAGGCTGAGCGACCCCTTGCCACAGCCACTCTTTGCTCCGTCGAGCACGCTTGGTGAGCGCGGCGTGTTTGCAGCACGCAGGGCGCTTTGCTGGAAGCCCAGCCCGGCCCCTCTGGCGCACAGCACTGAGCAGCTCCGACACTCGGATGCCACCTGAGAGCCCCCGTGCTTCTCTCCGAATGAAAACACAAAAGTACCATCAACTTCTCCCTAACATATGCGCTCATTGCTATTTCAGATGGGAAAAGGAATCCTTATAGACCCCCCAGTCCCCCMCCCCGGGGCCGGTGAGGGTCTGTGCCGTAGCAGTACGTACCGGCGCCCGCAGCCGGCTGGGCTGAGGCTCTTCCTGGCGGTTTCCAGCAGAACTGACCCGACAGCAGGGGTAGGCTTTGGGCACCGCACACTTGGAGAATAAACATCTCATCTTCATAGTCAATTCTTATTGACTCACATTGCTTTATTTATCCCTGGATGTTCCTACCGATATAAATAGACACCCCTGCGCTGAGCTCCCTGCCGGCCACCGAGGTCAGAAACGGGAATTCACAGGGATGCAGCATCAGTTCAGATTGCGTCTCCTGCCATGGTTTTGCAAGGTGCTGCTGGGTCCTGGGGATTTGCAACATCCCAAGAGCAGGAAAGGGCCTTTCGAGCATGAAACGTGCCTTCTGTGTTGCATTAGGATTTTTTTTTCCCTGTTGTTGTTGCTGTAAGTGGCAGGAGAGCTCAGCTTGGAAAGGTTTCGCTCGCTCCAGAGTAAAACATCTGCTGGGTTCATGAGAGCCTTGTGACCTGCTCAAAGTGCAAAGTGTTCTGCTGAGCAGCTGCAAACAGCTCCTGCTCTGCAGGGCAACACCGAATCCTGCACAGCATCACCAGCGATGCGGGGTAAGCAAAGGCAAACCCTCCGATTTCCTTTTATAGCAACTCAGATACAGCAGCTCTCTCAAAAAGTAAAATACCCTCACTGATGCCCCCTCCCACCCTCCCAAATTACCCCTGAGGCTCAGCTGCCAGGTGGAGTCTCTGACCTGGCATCATGGTTACTTGGGCAGAGAAACGAGGAGCCGCCAGCCTGGCTCTGGGGCACAGCGATGCTCGAGCCCTGCGTCCTGCGAGGACAGGGACTCCGCTCTGGCTCCCTGCAAAGCCGCCTGCCCGGGCCTGACGCCGAGCCCTCGCACCCCCAGCCTCAGCCACTTCTCCAGCACAAACGCATCCTGGAGGGGCAGCTCCCACCCCTGGACGATCAGCTAACATCACACGCCGGACTCGGGTCTGAGCTCAGAGCAACTAATTCAAGGTGCCCATACAGCCGGGACAGCCTCCCCCAGCATCTCCATCCCTGTGTCCGACTCATCCTCCCCGGGCAGAGGAGTCCCCACCGAGCACAGAAGCAGCGCGACGTGGCTGTGCGGCTCCAGCAAGCGCAAGTGATTCATTTTCCACATTTTTTTTTCTTTTTTAAAGCAACACAACTCTGGAGAACACATGCCAAGGCAGGGGCACACAGGAGCCAAGCAGAACAAACAACAGGGTCTGGTTCAAGTTAGCTACTGACTCCAGCGACTAAAAAAAGGAGCCCAGACAAAGAGCAGCAACCTTAATGGCATCAAAAAAATCCTCCTCTCCTGTGTTTCTGCTTGTTAGCACAGGGGAGAGACAGGCTAGAGCTGGGATTTCAAAAGAGCTTAAAGGAGTTAGACGTCTGAATCCTATTCAACAGCAACAGGAATCCTGTACTTAATTTCTACAGCCGTCTTTGAAGATCTCAGCAATAATTTGCACCTTCCGAGCACGTTTAATCTCAATGCCACTTACAAAAGGCTGGCGAGCGAGCGGGGAGGGAGCTCAGGAAAGTCCCGTTTCCAGGCTCATGAGGGAAAAAACCAGGCATTTACCAAACCCAGAAACGTCCACCCTGCCTCTGTGGGGTGGGGGGGCAGCCCCGGGTCCAGCTCCCCACCGCTGCTGCCCCTCGGCAGAGCAAAACCTGCTCCTCAGCAATGCCAGGAGCCGGGTCCCAGGGGAATCCCAGGCGGCTGAAACACCAGGGCAGGGACCCAAAGCAAGGCAAGAGAGGGGCTCCTGGAGCGGATCCCATCCCTCCCATCAGCAAGAGGCACGGGGCGGTGCCCGGGAGGACGGAGACCCCAGCCGGGCTGAGATCAGCCCGGGGAGAGCGGCATGGAGGGGGAAAAACACCACTTCACGCCCGAGACACTGTTGTATGTCTTTGGCTGCATCCACATCAATTTAGATGTATAACAGAACATCTCTAGAGAGACACGTTCAATTGCAAAACCCAAGCATTTGGTCCGGTGGTTCAAGGTTGGGGACCTTGAGCCCAGCTGGGCTGTGGGAGAAGTCGCACAGCGACCAGGCTCACCCGACACCCGCAGCCACACGGCACCAGCCATGTTCCTTGTATCTTCATACACCTTCTCTCTCTTTCTTTCCTTTTCTTTATTTATTTTTCAACTAATGAACTGCTCTCCAGAGCTACTTTATTACTATTGATTCCAGGAGCAAAATCCAATTGATCTTGGCTAAATGAATCATCTTTTTAGTTCTGGTATATAAGGGCGATGACTGGGCAGGAACCACTCCGAGCTAAGGGCAAGGGTGGGCGCGTTGCACTAGCATCCAGCAGCCAAATACCCTGGTAATTAAGCCAGAAATTATCTGGCGGGGTTCAAGGAGTGGTGCCGTGTAGAAGAGGGACTGCTGCAGGGCAGGAGGGGTCTGGCAGCCGATTCCCACCCGCCCCCAGGGACTCACCGTGTTGAAGTTGGGGAAGAGGTTGAGCGGTGACGTCCCGTTGAGCCTGAAGGTCAGAAAGTGCTTGATGTCCAAGGGGGGATGAAGGGGACGGCCGGGGATAGGCAACGACGCTAAGAGGGGGCTGCTGTGTCCGGAGGGACCTGGGCAGGCAGAGGGGAAAGAGCAGCGTTAGCGTTGGTGGCCCCTGCGAGCGGGGGGGGAGACGGCACGCGGGGACACGGCAGCGGGGCCCTCTGCCACGGGCTCCGGACCCTCCTCAGCRGAAGATCCCAGCTCAGGGTGGCCCCAGGCACCCCTCTGCCTTTCGGGCGCAAAACCAGCATCCTGGTTCAAAGCCGAATGCAGCTGTCTTCGCGTTGACACGCACGGGAGTTCGCTTTGAACCCTCCGAAAGGCGTCAAAACCTCCCCCCGGGGAAACAGCCCCTTCCCCGGGCTCTCCCACGGGAGCCCACGCAGCCCTGGGCTCTCCCACGCCGCCACCACGGGGGCTCCTCCTTACCGGGGCCAGTGCTTTTTTGGCTGCCGGCAGCAGCCAAAGGAGCACCCCGGCCCCGAGCACCCCTGCGAGCGCCGGGTCGGGGGGCAGAGGGCTGAGCAGCCCCCGCCACGGCACCGCCCCAGCTTCGCAAAGGTGTTGAATTTTGGGTGCCCCTGGGACCATCCAAGCTGCGTGGGTGCCCCAGCTCTGTCCCTCCACAGGCATTTCGGGTGGAAACCCCCGGGGAGGGGCTCCCCCACCCCGCCCCGCCAGCCCCTGCCCTAGAGGCGCCCGCTGCCCGGCCGCCTGCCTCGCACCGTCCCCCGCAAACCGACCGCGAGCTCCAGCGTGCGATTTAAAAATAGCCTGGAGTTATTAATAGTTTTCTGTTTGAAAAGAAAACACCCCTGGGAAGGAGGGAAGGCCAAACAGAGGGGATCTGTCTCCAGCCACTCCSGTCCCAGCGCTTCGCCCCGCTCAGCAGCCCGAGGGCAGGGGTTTTCCACTCGGACTCATCCATCCCCCGCCGGGAAAACCCCCTCTGACCCGGACGGCCTGGGCTGGGCTCCTGCGCCCGTGCACAGCTCTGAGAGCGAGGAGGGGGGCAAAGTTAGAATAAACAAATGAGTGAATAAAACACAATAAATAAGAAAAGGTTTCAAAGTGTCGTGAGCCAGAAAAGCCCATTCGCATCTTGCACGGCTTCACGCCTTCTCCCTCCTCCAGCCTACCTCGCCAGCCCCGTCCCTCCGCCTGGAACAAGGACAAGGCCAATGTTCCTTTTTTTGTTTGATTTCTGGGTTCTTTTTCACCTCAAAGGCGGTTGTGGAGCCGGGCTGCCCCGGTGCAGCATTACCCCAGCCCCCTGCCCCGCCAGAGCTGAGAACAGCAGCAGTCCCTCGTGGGAGGGTGAAAGCAGCCAGGGCCCGAGGGGGTCGGGYGCTCCCGCAGCACAAACACTGACCGGGAGCCGTAGTCACCGGCCCCGCTTCGGGACAGTGCCGAGGCACTCGCCCCCCTCCAGCCCCCCGCACCCCGACACCGGCTGTGCAGGGCGAGGACCCCGGTCCGACAGCGGGCTGGTGCTGCTTTCCCGCGGTGCTTTGATTTTTGCTCTACTCCCAACCCTCCACTGGCAGGAACCAGGCTGGTGCAGGAGCCGAGATACAAATCTGAAATTCAAAGTTTGAAAGATTTTCTGAATTTGAGCAGCGAGCGCTCGCCGCGCGGGCCCTGCGGGCAACAACGACCTCTTTCTGGGAGAGCGCACACGGGCGGCTCTTCAGCGGCACCGGAGCCATCCCTGAGTCAGGCCTGACTCCGGGGAAAAATTACATTTTGCTTCATCAGGCGTGCATTGATCGAGTTAATTCCAGAGTCGCCCAGAAGGGAAATCTGTGAAACTGTTTAAAAATAAATAAATAAAATTATAGCAACAGCGATGAGGGAGGGAGCAAAAGCAAGCAGAAATGGGTGAACAATGCATAATTAACCTTCTGAGGCATGAAACAGTATTTCTGCATCAAATCATCCGAGACAGCAGGGCCGGCGCCCGGGGAGCTGCCCCCGGGGACCCCCCCAGCCCGCACACGCAGCCACGACCCTGTGCGAGAGCAGCGGTTGCAACAAAGGCATTTGGGGCTGGATTGCAAAGGCTTCCATTTGCCTTTGTCAGTACGTTTTGCACGGATTGCGCTGGCCTTAAAAATATATATATATATATATTACATTTACCACTGGGAGGAACAAGAGGACGGGTGAACACCTCTGCCCCCCTCAACAGTAACTGAATAAAGGAAGTTTGCAGCTCAGGCAACACCACCGCACCGACGAAACCCGGCTGCTGCTGCGCGGCCCCGCAGCCGAGGGGCTTGCTCCCCGGGGAGAAGCTCCTGCGCTGGGCGGGCGCGTGGCCCGGGGGTGCTGGGCATGAGCTCCCGGGGACGGCCACCGCCTGCAGTGGCTGCTGCCCGCCGACACAGCGAGGACGCAATACACCAAGCCGCTTTGGCACGTCCTTGAGCCCAAATTTGTGGATTAAACATATTTCTGGGCTGGGTCTGCAGTCCAGGGGTAGAACAGCCCAGAAACCCCAACCGAGACGGGACCCTTCGGAGGGGGCAGGGCTTTCCCTCCCGTTTCTGCCATTGAAGTAGACAAGACCCCCGCGAGCAGGAAAAGGGCTGAAAGCCTCCAACATCGTTCAGGCACCCTGCGAGGAGCGGCCATGTGCCTGCAGCTGGCAAAAGGAGGAAACCCAGTGCTCGCTGTGGAAGGGACGAGCTGCAGCCAGCGCAGCTTGCTGTCCCCTGGCTACAGAGGGGAGAAAGGACAGCAGTCACACGGCACGGGGACAAAGGCACCGTCAGCTTCAGTTTGCCTGAACCTCAGATGATCACAAAAGCGTAAGCACCACGTGCAGGGAGAGGGCAGACAAGTGGCGCAGCCGCAGCCCCGGCACCAGCGGAGCTCCCCAGCAAGGAGCGAGCCGCCCCGGCATGCCGCAGCACCCCGCCGGGGCACGGGGCACCCACACGCTGCTCTTGGGGCACCTTCCCAAGGTTATGGGGCCGTGCCGCTGCAGCTCCTGCCTTACCTTTGCTGCAGGGCAGATTCCAGCAGCAGCTGCGGACTGTATTTTTAGATATTAATTAGACACTCAATTAAGGGGATTTGCTCTGGGGAGAGTGGCAGGGCCCCCAGGTCTGTATAGAATGACATGACCTTACCCGAGGTGACAGGCACAGCCACCGGCAGGGTGGGCTTTGCCGGTGAATGGCATCCCCAGATGCTCGGTCTGCAGCTCCGGAGCGGGGCCGTCCCCCACAGCAGCGCTGCCTTTGTCTGTTCCCCCATTCCGGCAGAGGATCCCCCAACTCTGCAGCGAACACGGCTGCTCCGGCACTGTGGCGTCAGCCCCGCGGGTCCTGCTGGGACGGGACATGCTCGGGGCTCCGTGAAGCATTTGGAAGGGCTGGTGCAAGGAGGGCAGTACAGGAGCCCCGTGCTCCTGGTGCAGGCACCGCAGGCACCGCCCCACGCCCCAGCCAGGCTCTCGGCTTAGCCGTGCTGAGGACACACTTGAGCCGATCTGAAATCCCACAGGCCACCCAGCYGGAGTCGGGTCGCTGTGCCCGTCCCTGCTGTGCGGGGGTATCCTCCCTGCCAAGCCACTGAATTAGTCCCTGAGCGATGGTCAGGTCCGAGCCGCTGCAGCCTGGGGGGGTCCCTTTGCCCCCCCAGCTCCGCAGGCACGGCGCATGGCCATTCTTAACCGAGCATCCAGGCCTGACCGAAAGACGCCAAACCACATGGCGTCACTGCTGCGGTGCCGCACATCCCCTGCCTGGGGCTCAGCCCGGAGCCATCAGCTCCTCCCAGCCCTCCAAAGCTCAGCCCAGCTCCTGCCCCGCAGGCACGCGACGCTCAGAGGGGTCCCTTGGAATTTAAAGACATGTTTCAGTCCTTCATTTAACCAAATCCACCCAGGACTGTGCCTGGCCGCCGTCCCCAGCCTGTCCCCACCACCTCTTTGCTCCGCACAGCAACTACACGCACGTCTGCAGCAGGTTTTCTCCCAGGTCCCCTGCGAGGCAGATCAGAGCAACTGTTGTGCTCCAATGCTACGTATGTGTGAACCTCCAAGAAACGCTTTTGAAAGCGGCAGGGACAACGCTGCTGGTTTTCATACCAACACGAGAATCTGCCAAGGACCCATCTCCGCAGACGCCGGCTGCCTCGCAAGAGCATCTGGCGCAGAGTCTGCACAGGACAGATGGAGACAGGAGCTGTTTATTCACACAGAGGCACCCTGGCTCCCTCCCATTTGGTAGGTGTTCTCAGCGAATTTTGGTGGTGTCTCAAATTCCTTACCCAGGGCTTTAAAGCTTTTGCCTCTGGCCAAGCATCGGCTGAATTCACTCCAGCTATTTCCAGGAGACTGGAAAACACGTGTGTGCGCTCCCCAATGCCAAAGGCTGCCGGCAGGAGAAGAGCAGCAACACCCGGTCACAACGCTGGACCATGACTGCAACACCCAGCACTGCTCAGGGTCCAGACCACCCCCAGTGCCTCCAGCTCCGGCTTTAGGAATGTCAGTAATTAGCAGATTGACCTGGCTCAGACTCCCAGAGCAACCAGACCCAGCAAACCCGACCTGGACTGCAAAGCAGCAGATCTGTTGGCCCTGGAGACAGCGATGCTGTGGCTGCCCAGGCATGGTGGGTTTGCTCCGTGGCCACAGCAGTCCCTGCAGCAGGACCGGCCTTGGCCGAGCGCAGCCCCTCCAGCCCACCTAGCTCCAGCGGAAGGGAAGGGCCAAGCTGGGGGCTGCAGGGCTGCTCTGCACAATGTGCTCCGGCGCTGATGATTTCCTCCCGGGAATGCGAGGACGGTGCATGTTGTGAGCACCACCCTGCTAAATCCTCCTATTTCCAGCTTTCGACAGCCACAGCTGCCGCCTCTACACGCACGGTTTGGACAGAAAGCAGCCCGCAGCAAAGCCCAGCTTGCAGGACAAGGTCACGCTGAGAACCACAAACCCGAACCAGGGGATGCTTGTGAGCGAGCAGCCTTCACCCAAATACACTTGCCACCAAACCAGCATCTCCACCTTACGGGTCAGCCGGAAGGACACGGACTCCAGGCCATCAGCGGTCACCTGCCGCCAGCCCCGAGGACAGAAATCCCGGCTTTCCCCACCTCCACCGCAGGTGCGGGGCACAGCGTGCCCGTGGGAGCCTGCGAGACACCATCAGGCACCCCCAAACACCCCGACACGGGGGTCTGGGGACGCGGTACCTGTTGGGTTGTACAGATGGCAAACTGCCCCTCGGAGTAACGGGGGGACCCCAGCAGGGGARGCAGCCATGCTGGCCGAGTACTGCTGCCGGGATCGTGCGACCCCTCCAGCCACCCAGGCTGCTCTCCAGCGGCTCCACAAGCCAGGGCTGGGGTGGAGGAAGGTCCATCCACCACGGGCAGTGGCTGCTCGCTCCGGAGGAGGGAGAGCAGCGAGACCGAGCCCCCCCACAGCCCTTCCACATTGCTGCAGCACAAGTCCCAGCCAGAGGCAACCGCATGGGACCAAGGGGGACCATCAGCGTTATGGACATTGGGGTCAAATCCTGCCAGACATGGACCCTGAATCTGCGGGACGGCATCAACTTACCCAGGGAAGGAGCGGAGCTGGATCCCGCGGGAGGACCCGGTGCTCAGTATTAAACCGACGTGATGCTTCAGGCTGCTGCGTTGGCTTTATCGCAGATTAAAATCAGTCAGAAGGGTCTTCTCACCCCACCCCAACAGAACTGAAGGAAACATCCCTCTGAGTCAAAACCAGAGAAGCCCCATAACACCCTGACGTGCCATGCAGCACCAACTGCCCGGCTCGGCCACCGTGCTCGCACACCCGGACCCCGGCAGCAGAGGAGCCCAAGCCCCCACCTGCCATGGGCTCCCGATGGCTTCACTYGCTTCGGGGTAAAGGGAATGTTTAAAAGGAAAAACACAAGCTAAACAACTCAGGTTTGTCCCAAAAGCAGATGTTTAAAGACTCTTCCTTTGGTTGCAAGGTTGCAGAGAGCTCAGAGTCCAAAGGGAACATAGGTCTGTGATGCCGTTTTGAAAAGACCAGGAATTCGTTATTTATTATTTTTGGACCCCTGCTTATAATTTATTCTGTCATTGCAAAAAAAGTCATTTTAGGTATCTTTGTACTTTAAACACTAGGAAAATTAAGATAGACCTTTTTAATATATATATATTTATATATATATTTATATATATACACACATACACATATATACACAATGATGCATTTAAAAGTTACTATTTCCTCGGTGATTACAATATCATTCTCTAAATCTCTTGCTCTTGAAATGATCATGACTTGATGCCACTGCTAAAACTATTCTGTGCTGTGCACAAGGAATACCAACAAGACACCGCCAAGCACCTCGGGGTTTGCCACAGAGCTAGAAAGATGCGCTGCCTTTTCTGCATTCATTCTCGAGGCTCCAAAACAACAAAAACCAGGTATTTTTGCAGAGTATTAAGTAAAAGCTGCTGGGTATCATTGTGCAAAGGCAACGTGACATTTGAGCTCAAGAGGAGATTTGCCTTCATCTCCCTAAAATGAAATAATAACAAACCCTTGAAAAAAACCTCATCGCAATTTGGGATTTCAGGTGGCCCCAAGATTTTAAATTCTGGCCAATTCAGACGGATGTTTGGGGGATGAGGGAGGGGTGGTCGTGGGACTGGCATGGCATTGTGAAGGATCCCGTTTCCTCTTCCCAGCACAGAGGAGGTCACCATCCGCCAGCGGCCGCCCAGCCCTGGCGGTGACCAGCGATGGGGAGAGGTGGCATCGAGCTGGTGCTCGGGGCTGCCCGCAGGACCCGGCTCCCTGCCTGCAGGGCTCTGCCTTCRTCGGCTGCCGCTCACTTCACCTGTGCCACGATGAAGCCGGACTCCCTCATGCTCTCGTAGTACTCGATGGCCAACGCAAAGTCAAACTCATTGATGGCYGGCCCGTCAATGGCGATCTTCATGAGGTCGGAGAGCCCCTCGTCCTTTGCGCGGCATGACCGGCCGCGCTTCAGCAGCTCCCGGCCCCGGCTGATCTTCTCGGCAAGGACCGAGCCCAGSGGCAAGGCCAGGGCGATGGCCGCGAGGACGGCGAAGTCCGGAAAGAGCTCGTGCATCTCAGAGTTGCTGTAGACCAGCTTGACACAGAGGTCCTTGAAGGAGAGCTGGCTGAGGCTGAAGACGATCCGCTTGAAGAGGGGGAAATCGCTCAGGGCCCTCTCGCTCACCACCACCCGGGAGTAAGCCTGCAGGAGGAAATTCAGCTCGCTGACCCCATAGCTGCCAATGTCCTCCAAAGACTGGGGGTAGCACTTGGGGTTGAAGATGGCCGAGAAGGAGCTGATGGCCTCTAGGACGCTGCTGGGGAACCTGTCCAGCAGGTTGCCCCGCACACTCTCCAGGTAGCTCTCCTTCAGGCGCTCAAAGTGTGTCAGGTGCACCTTGGAGCAGTTGGCCAGCTCRACGCCCTTGTAGTAGAGGCGGCTCTCACCCTCCCGGTCGTCCTGCGGGTGCTCGTTCATCTCATTGAGGAACTCCTGGAGGTTCTGGCCACTGGCGCTCTTCTGGGCCTGCAGGGTGGTGGCTGTGGCGGAGACGATGGGCTTCAAGATGGAGAGGTCAAAGTCCTCGATCTGGAAGAAGCGGCTGAGCTTCTGGAAGATGGGGAGGACGTCCAGGAGGATCTTGGTGAAGGCCACAAACTGGAACTTCTTGAGCTCCTCGCAGAGGCCATGGGCCACGGGCGACCGCTCTGCCTCGCTCTCCAGCAGCAGCACCAGCGTGGGCCATGAGGAATCGATGGCTTCCACGGCTGGGAAAATAGAAGTCCAGTGGATGGCTTTGGGGCTCCCGAGGTCTATCTCACAGAGGTCCAGGACACTCTGCAGCTCCTGCAGGCCATTGCTTTCCCCCCTGAAGCTGGAGTAGAGCCGGTACACAGCATCCACAGTGGTCTCGTATTTCTGGAGGTATTCGATGCTGACAATGCTCTCAGCTGGCAGCAGGGAGCTCCCATGGGACAGGCAGTGCATCTCCGTGAGGAGCGGGCAGAGGGAGGTCAGTGCGGTCCCCACCCCGCTCAGCCGCTCGGCCACCAGCGAGGCGCTGTCGGCGCTGAGCCAGGTGATCTTCATGGTGGGGATGCCGAAGGAGCGCATCACCTCGCCCACCTTGCCTGCCACCGTGGAGGCCTCCCCGGCGGGCAGCTCGAAGCTCCCCAGGAAGGTGGCGGAGGTCTGCCCGTTGCAGGGGGAGACGGTGGTGGTGAACATGGCGAGGCTGCGGTGCTCCAGGACATCCACTGTCTCGTCCACCACCAGCCCAACAAACGGTGAGGCTTTTATCCTGTGCCTGTCCTCGTTGTGCAGGACTTTGGCAATCGCTGCCTGAGCCAGTTAAAGGGGATGCGCAGGGCAGGCAGGGAGGGAAAGAGAAACACAAATGAACTTCAAAAGCACACGGGAGATGCACAGCACCCGGCGCAAAGCAAGCTGCAAGGCTTCCGCCCTCGGATCTCCCCGAAAGCGGCACAAGGTCCTGAGTCGGAGAGAAGCCCTTAAGCAAGTTGTATATACAAGTACATACACAAGCTGGAAATCACTTTCTTTTTTTCTAATGTACCATCTCCTCCTGCTCCTGGCCTGCAGCCCAAACACCAAGTGAAGCTGCAGAGAGCTCCGGGGTCCCTGACCCGAGTCAGGGGCTGGAGCCTCACGGCTTCAGCAGGACCGAACGCTGCCGGGCAGCACTGAGCTGCCGTCCCCCCATCCCCCTGGCTGCCGAGACCCTGCCTGTGCCGGGAGCGAGGCAAGACACCAAAAACCTGCTGCCTCAGTTCAAACTTCAGCAATTGCTTCTGTGCTTCACAAGCCCGGCACGGGTAGGAGCAGCAAAACTTCCCGGCATCTCTTCCTTCTTTACTCCATTTTCCCCATTTCAGGCAAATGTCCCGGTTTGAAGGGAAAACTTCCTCAGTGTGTGTGAACGCTGTAAGTAGCACTTCAGGCTGAGAAATCTAATTAGTGGATTTAGTCTAGCTGCAGCAAAATAAGGCTCTTTAGAGATCTAAAAAGCCTGGCAAACAGCCAAGACTCACTAAAAAATTAATTTGATTTTAACAGGCATGAAGCATTTGTAAAATTAAGAAAATCCTTTCTAAACTCTCTGGCTACTTGATCTTTCTGATCACTCAGTTTAGGGCAAAAGAGGAAAAACCCACAGCGCTCGTGTGCTGATTGAACTCCTGAGCTTTTATCCTCCAAGCAGCCTGGCAGGCTCAGATGGGAGAGGATGCTCCCGGTCTCCCTGCGTGTCTGGAAGCACACGCGTGACCATGAGCCCGAGGCTCCCTCGATGGAGCCCATCGCCTTCTCCTGGTTTGTTAAATCAGGGAATGACACCAAGTGCCACGCTGATGTTTAACGTGGAGGAACTTTCAGTCTCCACTGAAACTCCTGGAGAACAGGAGCATCGCCTGGCTCCACCGGCTCCCCCGTGGGACCAGAGCACGCCCCGGAGCAGCCTGGTTGTGTGGACCAGGCCGGTGGTCCCAAGCACATCGCGGACGTGCGCTGGCCCCACGGGATACGTTTACCCACCCAAGGATGGGGACGGAGGTCTGCCCATCAGCAAACGCTGGCACAGAGGCTGTTGGTGCTCCTGAGCAGGCAGCGGCCCCAGCCCCTGCTCTGCCTGCGAGGCAGGGACACCAGCCCCCTGCCCGGCCTCCTGCCTGCCCGCCCCTGCGGCACCCGGCGCTCACGCTGCCCGGAGGATCCAGCGATCCTCGCCACAAAGACGACTCCACCCCTGGTGAGGCAGAGCACACATTTGCCTCCCTGTGTTTCACTGGGGCCCGTGGGATGGGAGCTCGTGCTTAAGGCTCCTGCTCGCACACGCAGCACCCGAAGAAAACCAAGCGGGTGCTGGCGATGCTTGACAGGGTGCTGGGAAGCGCAGAGCTCCCYGCCGCAGCTGGTTGGCGCAGGCGCCCAACCCGCTCTGCTGAATGCGGCAGGTGCAGGCAGCTTCGCAGGCAGGCGGCCATGCAGCACCGTCCGGCCCCGAAGCGGCCGTCAAACACGGATGCAGAGCCCCCAGCCCGGCATACACACCTGCATCTCCCTGACGCTGCTGGGGTGGTAGTACTCGCTGTGCTCGGAGGCCAGCAGCGCCTGGCACAGGTTGAACTTCTGGAAGTCGAGCAGGGAGGAGCACTTCTCGTCTGGGATCTCCTCCTTCGCCATCCAGTAGACGGTGGTGAGGACGGCCACCTTCGCTGGATTCACCTCCACCTTGATGACCGAGCGCAGCTCCGGGTGGCCGTGGACGCGGGTCTCGAAAGCCAGCTGCTCCCGGTTCACTGCCAGCGCCTGGCGGTGCGCGCCTGAGGTGACATGCCGCAGCAGGGCATGGCGCTGGAAGTTGTCCGTGCCCACGGTAAAGGCGTTCTCCGCTTTACCGTGCTTGTTCTTCACAAGCGCCTGCCGACACTCTATGCAAAACATGAGTTTCCTCTCATAGTCAAACTCCAGCCAGGTAAATTCTTCCTTCCAGTGCTCATTGAAATAGCGCTTACACTTTTTATTGGAATTGGAAGTTTCCCCAGCTGGCTTTTTCCCTGGAGGCACCATATTGCTGTGGCTGGGAAATCAAACACTACAGTTGAACTGAAACGTGCCTTGGAGGAGCAGCCTCTACATTTAATTTAGTAAGAAGGTCTATTACAACTCTCCTGGTCCGACTGGAGATGAAAGAGACACAAGGGAGAGGGATTAGGGCCCTGCAAACCTCAGCCTGTGCTCATCGTTTATTCTTGGCTGCTAACGAAGAGCTGCAGTGGCACGGCGGCAGCGCTCAGGGCAGGCAGGGCTGTGCGACAGCCCCGGCGCCGCGCGGGGGGATCCCAACAAGCGCCTCACTGGTGTCACCGGCAGCTCTTGGTGGGACTGGCACACACACATGGTCCTCCTCGTAATCACAGGGACACCCAAACACGCTTCCCATCAGACCAGACCTCTGTGCTGCGGCTGATGCTGGGAAGGTATGGAACCAGCATTGAACCAAACATCTGAAAATGAGAGCGTTCAGCCCCACGAGGAGCAGCACCCACTGCTGACGGCGAGTGCCAGAGACCCAGAGCTGAACGAGGACGACTTGGAGGCCAGCTCAGAAACACGAGCGCGTCTCTATCCCAGGAAATTGCCAAAGCCACGCCGCATGCCATGGCAGCAGGGCCGTGCTCTGCACAGTCAGCGCCCCAGCCCAGCTTCCCTCCCCAGGGGTGGCTGATGCACAGGACCCGCTCCAGCCAGGGCTCCTGAACGTCTGCTGGAGCCCAAGGCTGCAAAGCACTTATGCACGTATTTAAACCAGGYGGCTGAAGTATTTAAGCATCCACGTAACTCCCTCCCTATACTTAAGCCCCACTCAGTCCAATCCTCACATTCTTCCACGAACTGGATTGAAAAACCAAACTGAGCCTTGATAAAGGCGGTGGGAGGAGGAGGAGGAGGAACCCAGTGCAGGGTGGGAAAGGGCGGGGAACCGAAACGCAGAGGGAAAAGTAAAGAAAATGGACATTCAGCAGCAGTGCAAGCCAAGGAATACTGTTAGTCAGTGTGACTTGCTGAGAAACCCATGAGGAACTTGGGGTTTTTCTAAAGAACAAACCCCCAAGCACCAGAGCCGTTACCACAGCGCTCAGGAAGAAGTGGGAAGCCTCACGATTTAGGTGTTAGAGCAATACCCTGACTCCCAGAGCTGCAAACACCCACTCCCGTGGAGCAGGGGTTCCCCTCGGGGTGCCCTGGGCCATGCTGGCTGGCTGGGTGGTGGTGGAGCTGCCCAGCCCCACAGCCAGCCGGCACCACAGCCACAGGGCTCCCTTCGCCCGGCCACCCTCCCCAGGGCTGAGGAACGTCCTTTACTGACAGCGGGAGGGGAAGGGGTGACCGTCCGCAGCCCCTGCGCTTTCCCCGGGGTGCCCAGGAGCAGCCGCCCGTCCTCGCTCGCCGCCTTGCTGATCCTTCCAGGTCCAGCCCCGAACCGTCAGTCTTCCCCCGGGGCTCTGGGAGTTTCTTCTGGCTGCGCCTGGCTTTTCGGGGACCCTCTCCTTCTCCTCCCCATCAAAGTCCTCCTGATGAAGGGTGGACATACCAAAGCCCCCTGCCACACCAGACGGAAGCAGCACTCCCGCTTTGCTCCTCCATCACGGAAACCAGAGTAACCTGGTAAAAAGG
Organism: Phoebastria nigripes; assembly: GCA_035582835.1. NCBI lineage: Eukaryota > Metazoa > Chordata > Aves > Procellariiformes > Diomedeidae > Phoebastria > Phoebastria nigripes. Next base: position 1,776,108 of record JAYKAV010003465.1, read on the forward strand.
CATCGGAGGCCAGGAAACCCCTCTCTGTCCGGAGAGAAAACACGCCAGCCCCCAGGCAGGAGCCGGCAGCGGAGCAGGCAGCACTGGCATCTCCAAGCCCTGCCACGGCCCGTGCGCCAGCCAGGCCCCAGGCCCCTCGCCCTGCAGAGGCGGGTGCTGCGGGGCCGGCACGGTGCAGACCCTCAGAGCCCGTATTTCCCATTGCTGCCATCCAGGTGCGTCACGGCCCCAGCTCCCTGAGCAGCCCTGTCCCAGTTCACCAGGCACGTGTGCATCTTCAGAGCATTACCCTTCTGCTTCCAGCCCTGGGAGCTCTCACCCTGTGCTCTTCCAGCAAACTGGGAGCTGCAAGCCAGCTCTGCGAGGGCAGGGAGACAGGGACAGAAGGACCAGAGCAGCCAGCCCAGCTCAGAGTAGGGCTTTGCTAGTCCAAAACTCAGCTCTAACCACAGTCAGCATCAAGTGCTTCCAAGGAAGCAGAGAGAAACCCCAGGACACGGTCCTGCTGGGAGTTTTCTTCCTGCCTGCAGGGAGCACAAAGCTTTCAAGGCTTGCACAACAGGCACGCGGATTCCCCCTACATCTTGCTCTTAGCCTATTTAACATGGTTTGGTTTGCTTCCCAGAGCCAGGTCTCCCGCCTGGTCCCACACCTCGGCACGGTGCAGCTGAGAGCACCCAGGGAACAATTCCCACAGCAGGGGGGTCCCGACAAAGCTGCAGCCACTTCCTCAGGCCAGTCCAAGAGCCGCACCGCAGCCGCCGAGCGCCAGCCAGAGCAGCGTCTCCTCAGAAGCACGTTAATTAGGAAACTGCGACGGACTTGCCACGTGAGAGTCAAAGCCCAGACCTGTCTTGCTGAATGTTTCCTCTGCAGTTGCCAGCACCTGTCAGACGTTCCCCAGGGACGCAGGCTCTGCCAGGGTTGGAATCGCGTCGGTGCCCCTGCCGTGCCCCAGCGAGGCTCGGGGCTCGCTCCCGAAGCGGGAGGAGGTGCCCACGCAGCAGGGACAGCTCTGCCATCTTCGACAGCCTCGCTCATGGTTCACGTGCCCAGCCTGCCCCGGACCCACTGTCCCAATCCCCGTGCCGGCAGGCGTTGAGCTCGGCGTGCCCTGGTTGCAACTGGGACGGCACACGGCGCCGGGGGTCGGTTTCCTCCGTTCCCTCCCTGCCACTGACCCCATTCGCTCCCAAACCCATCCCCACCTGCACACAGCCCTTGGCACTTGCTCCAGTGAAAACTGCTACCTTGGAAAGCAAAAAAAAAAAAAAGCAGCAATTAGTGTCTAGGGCACACGGGGCTGGGGAGAGCTCGGAATGGAGCACAGCACCGCAGCACCACTTCCCGCAGAGCCTGCCATGCACTGGCACCAGCCCCGGGCACCCTTCACTGCCGCCGTGCGCGTCGCTCCCCGGCTGCTGCTGGCCCTGGGGAAAAGCAGCGCTGCATCTCCTTGGGGACCCGGCAGCGTGCAGGGGGAGGAGGTGGCTCGGGAGTAGGGGTGACACTACCGTACCCCCACCAGCCTGCTGCTCCCCCCAGCCAGGGCAAGAGCACTGTCCACAGGGAAGTTTGGGCAGGATCAGGATTTACTTGCAAGAGGATGAGCCGCTGCTCTGACCCTCGCGCCCGGGTGCATCAGCCCTGGCTGCCGGTCACCTAATGCCCGCCCGGGTGAGGGTGCAGAGCAGCACGCGACCCCCAGCACCCAGCCCTGCGTGCCCAGCCCTGTGTGCCCGACCCACCCACCCGCCCTCCCCCTACATACGTACCATTTAAAGGCTGCCATAAGCTTTGGGGTGAGGGGGCTTGCAAACTTCCCAGATTTTGGTTTTTAAATAGGAAAAAAATATATATCTAATTAAAAAACCAAACCCAGCCAAACAATGCAAAGCCACCAAAAAAAAAAAAAAAAGAAAAGCTCGCCGGGAGGCAGGGAGCAGCAGCGCAGCCCCCGCCCCGGCAGCCCCGCTCAGCGCATGGGGGCGGGCGCCCCACCGGCGCTGCCGCGGCCCCGAGTGCGGCGGCTGCGGGAACAAAGCCTGCGGCTGCCGCCCCGCGCTCACGGGAGCATGGGAGCAGCCATCTTGCTGCGAGGACTGTCTGGCTCCGCAGATGCTCCCGGCAGCCAACGGCGGCAGTGGCCACTAGCGGTGGCCAGGAACGGGGAAGGCCGCGTGGCGGTGGCCGTGGCCTGGCCACGGGGACAGTGGGGATGGTGGCTGGGCGATGGGCTCCGGGCCCTGGGGAAGGGGAGCACGTGGAGCTGAACCCCATGCACGTTGCACGCTCCCCTGCCAGGACACCTTCCCCCAAGATGCAAGGAGAGCAAAGGCGATGGGCATCGGGTGCCCGGTGTGTGCCCCCCTGGGGACCCCCACCCCGGCTCCCTCGGCCAAGGGCTGAGCACATGCAGCAGGACGAGCTGCAAAAGCATTTGCATCCAGCCAGGACGGGTGTCCCCAGGTTTGGGCAGAGCCAGGACCCAAGTGCCCCGCGAGCGGGCAGCTGTGGGCAAAGCAGCTCTCCAGCCCTGCCCACCGGCATTGAGCTTTTCCAAAATCCAGTTCCAAGCCCCTTAGCGAACACTGCAGCAGGACTCGGACTGAGCTCCCGCTCAAGCCCCATGTAACTGCGCTCCTGGTCCACAGCTGCAGGACTGGTGCTGGGACTGGCACTGTCACCCGTGCCCGGCACCCACCCCCTCATGCTGGGGCTCCCTAACGAGCACGGGGGCTCCACTCATGCCAAAAAACCCTTCTTCTAGCACTAAATGCAGGTGAAATTTAGAGCCCCTCAACTTTTCAAAAAACAGGATTTTACGCCACCTTTGCTTTCCCCCAAACAAGAACAAGGCTCCCGAGGACACTGAAATCCCAGAGAGCACCGATGTCTTGCAGGAGCCCCCGATGGGAACACCCCACCCATTCCCAGCCCCCCAGCGTGGACCCGGTGCCCGGGCGCTGGCGGATGCTCTCAGCCCCGACTCCACCTGCTCCCGGCGCAGAGTCAGGCCCTGACAAGGGCCGCGGCCCCACGGTATGTGCCTGGATTAGGGGCTGCATTGTACCTGGCTCTGGCTGGCTCCACACCAGGGAGGGGACCGGCAGCCCCCGAGTGAATTCCTCTCTTCAGGCTCCTCGACATGTCCTGGGGCAAGAGGCTCTTCCTGCTCTCAGGACATTCCTGCCCGGCCACCTCAGCCCAGGGTTAACGCTAACAGGAGCTGGGTGAAACCAGAGACGGGGCTCCCAGGGGTGAAAATATGCACTATTTATTCTTGTGCTAATGCAAGCGAGAAAAGAGGACTTAGCCTTTTTAATCAGTTTTCAGGCAGGAGGCTGCCACATCCCCTGGTTTGCAGCATCCGGAGCAGATTGCAAAGGTCAGCGGTCCCGGGGCGGGGGGCGGCAGCGGCCGGCAGCCCCGCGGGCTGGGGCTGACCCCGTTTCCCACGGCCCCGGCAGTGCTTGGCCCCTGCCAAGCCCCTGCACCGGGATCCACTGGCAGGACTGGGGGACTCCCTCCGGGAACAGGCTTGCTTTTTCCCCCAGTTGCTAAAGGGAGCAGCCTGGTCCAATCCCACAGGCTTCTCCCACCCCGCACCCTCGGGAGAGGCACCCAAACCGGGACCAGGGGGATGGGGAGGGCGAGCGCCAAGGAGCCCCACACAAAGTCCTGGAAAACAGGCAGATTTGGCAAAAGCACTCACTGCCCATCCTCCCCTCTGCTTTCACCAGCACCAGATACAAATGCAGTCGCTTATAATTACCATGAGCCAAAGGGAGCCAGGCAGGAAAAATCTGCAGCAGGGAAACAAAACCGCTCAAGAAAAGAAGCAGCGGGGACCAGGCAGGACACCAAAATCCCGCTGGGCAAACCAACGGCGCCAGCATGCAGCATCGCAGCGGGGCCCGGGCTCCTYTCTGAGCACGGCCAGAAAACCAGGGAGATGGGGCAGGTCGGCCCCAGGGGGCTCTGGGCGAACCCCACGGGTGCCGGGGTAAGTGGGGGTCTCTGCCTTCTTTGTGCTGGGGGGCAGCACGGCTGACCCTGCCGGTCTCTTCTGCCCTGCACGCCTCTGCCTGGGGTCCTGCGGCAGGGAGGCTACAGGAAACAGCTGAATCGCCTCATGTGAAACAGGCTTTTAATTGCACACACCCCCCCTTTTTTTTTTCTTTTCTCCATAAATTCACATTTCTGTTGGAAGCCTCCAGCTTTAACGTGGATTTTGGGCAGTGTTTGCAGATGTCCCTGACCCTCACGAGCACTCCTGCCCTTGCGTCCCTGCAGGATGTCAGATGTCCTTCCTAAAGGAACCGAAATGGAAATATTTCTATTTACTCCTATGCAGCAGCAGCAGTCTTGGTTTGATTCGATCATTGCTATTTTTCTCCCCCGTGACATGCCTAGAGAGCTCGGCGGGCAGGTGCCCTGTCTGCACAAGCACATTTATCATCAGCATGGCACGAGGGCGGCTGCTGCCCGATGAGCCACAGTTTCCATCTGAGCCCCGTGCCTTCACCGGCCGAACCAAACCCGAGGCACACAGCTCCCGCCGGGGATGCTGAGGGGCCAGACCCCGGCACCCCCTGCCAGCCCTTCAGCCCCACGTCCGGGGGCTGGGTTTCCCCGAGGGTTTTTCACTGCATCTATAAGAAGCTGAACAGAAGAGACTGAAAACCCAGCCATATTACCCCAAAAGATATTAAATCCCCGAGTCCAAACATATTTATGAGATTTTGGTCTTCCTTCTCTGCTTTAAGCCAGTCTCTGGGGAATGACTCACGCTTTTCCAGCAGGGAAGTGGAGTTGCTGGTGCTCCTGAAGCTGCTAACCCAGGAGAGCCCCATCCCCCCGCAGCCCACCAGCTCTCCTGCCCACCCTGCGGTGCCCGGCTCCACCAGCCGCCCTCCTCCCCATCCATCGCATGGGGACAGGCTGGGAAAGCCCCGGCACGCTGCCAGAGGAGAGCTGCGGTGTCAGCTCTGCACTGGGAGGATTTGGGGGGGGGGGAGGCGCACACTGTCCTGCAGGTCCCCACTCCCCCTCTGTGCCCAAAGCCCCATCTGTGACAGGTTCCAAAACGAACTGGGGGCCGGGAGCAGCAGGAGCACGCATGGGAGGATGCACGGGAGCCACCCCAGCCCCACCGCCGGGCTTTGCCCGCCGCCGCCGCATCCCTCGCACCCGAAGGTGGTGACAGTTCAATTTAATCTCTGCTGTGCATGGCRGAGGAAGGCAGGCTGCGAGGAGGCGCTGTCTTGTGTAGGAGAGAGCCATCCCTCTGCGAGGGAGACAGCACTCAACACCATGTCAGCTCAGACAAATTAAAAATACTTCTGCAACCCCCCCGGGGCTGTTGCCTGGACAGGCAGATCTGGCAGGGCTGGCTCCTCCTGCGGGATCTGCTGCTTCGCAACATCGCGGCAAAGAGACCGGAGGGTCACGGGGAGGAGCGGGTGCCTCGGCTCAGGGAAGGGAATGGGGCACACGCTGGGGGACCCCAATATTTCCCTGCTGAGTCCCAGCTCTCCTGCACATCTCCAGGCTGCTCAGGGGGTTGTTCCTCGTCTGCCGGGGGGGCCCTTCCAGCACCGCTGCGGGCACAGGGGCTCTGGCTCAGGCATGCTCAGGTCCTTGCGGAGGGGGCCTGGGTGGGCAGTGGGCCACGGAGAGGGGACCGTGGGGTGCTGCTGGAGAAGGAAGCCCCCGCGAGCGGCTGACTCGGGGACCCTGGGCCCCCCCCCAGCCACTACCAGCTTGCAGGACGCTGCCTCGCGCCTCCTTCCCCTGCACAGCCTTGTCACAACCTTTTGCTGCGTGACTTGAGCTGGCAGGGAACAAGCCTTGAAATAAACTCAGATGACATCCCTGCAAACTCCCGGGCATGGCCACAAACCAGATTATTTGTCTGGGCTGGGGAAGGGGGGGGCAGTGCTCATTTCTCCCCCGCCAGCGACCCCAGCTCCGGGATAACGCTCCTCCGATCAGAGACAGGGCCAGTTTGCTCTCCACGATGCAGCAGCCGAGAAAGGCAAAGCCCTTTTGTCGAGGAGCAAGAACAGAAGCAGAGGCAAGGTAATCTCCCGCCCTGGGCTCCCTCCCAGTTGATGCACCTGGTCCTTGAAAGGCAGCTCGGCTGCATTCAGCACCCCGGGAGCTGCAGGGAGCGGTAACCCTGCACAACTGATGTAATAAATGATTTCTGAGGAGCAAAACTAGATGCAGGTCTTGGTCTATCAAGCCTTTTTTCCTCCCCATGTCCACAAGCATCGAGCCCAGCTCCCCTTGGATTTTCATTCCCAACTCTTCCCATGTGTCAGCTAATTATCTCAAAATGAGCATTTAGTGATGCTCTCCTTGCAGAGCCCCCGTCCAGCGCCGACCGGCTCGGTGTCCCCTGCGCCATGGCTGGCGTTGCTGCCAGGGCTGGCGCAGCCTGGCCGAGACCTCGCTGATCTCCGCGACAGGTACCGAGGAGCTCAGGAAGGAGCTGGGCTATTCCCGACCCGGGACAGCAGCAGAAAGAAGGCGGCGAGCGTTAAACATTGACCCAGGCTCCGCTCCCCAAAGCCCTGCCCGCCCCTCCCCACCATTGCCTTTTCCTCTGGGGTGGTGGGGGAGAGGTCAGGGTCCTTCTGAAAGACGGAGAGCTCAGGGCGGGGGAGACCGGAGCCCCAGCTTAGTTCAGCCTTTAATCTGGGCATCGTTTAAATCATAAAAATTACAGCCAAGTCCAATTCATTACGGCCAGGGAGCGACTGACAGAAATGAAAAGGGAAAAAAGATACTCAAATTGATGCTTTCTCACCATTCCAATGAAATAACCAATTTGGAACAAATTAAGGGGCTCCCGTCTCTACCAGCCTTTTGAATTGCCTCTAAGCCAATGCACATTTTTCATACTGCAGCATTTCCTTCATTAGCAGTGAAAATTAATGATCTCTGTTATTGAAGCACCTGAAGGTAGGTGCCTCCCTYGCACAGCCAGGGCTGGGCTGGCCCTTCCCCAGGGCACCGAGCCCCCAGAGAGCAGAGAAGAGCCATGAGGAGACAGAGGGGCTCAGAGAGGGTAAGCGACATGGCCAGGGCCACCCGGCAGGTTGGTGGCGGAGCCAGGCTCCAGGCTGGTGGCAGTCCCCTCTCAGCGGTGCCATCCCAGACRTGCTGGACCGATGCACGCAGACCACCGTGGTGAGGCCCAAACCACTGCGCGTGACGGCGTCACGGCCGTCCCCGATGCCCCCCTGGCAGTGAAACCTCATGGGCTTCAGCCAGTCCCTCCCGGCTTTGCTCGAGGGGGTGAAAGGGGAATCACCCCACTTGCAGGGGGTCCAACTCAGACTTTGGGGGTGCAAGTCCCAGGGGGCTGAGAGAATTTTCAAACCCTAATCCATTTACATATTCCCCCCCTCTAAGTTTTATAAAGGTCAAAGCCCTTTGCCTCCCTCCGCCTGCTTTCTGCTCACAAYGTTATTTTCCGGGAGCCCCGAGCGCAGCGCCCGTCATGTTTGCACTGACAGCTGCAGAAGTGCGTAACTCCCCACCACGCTGCCCTGGGGCCAGGCTGGTCATACTCAGGGTTTGGAAGCAGACACACATCTGTCATTATTTTTTAATTAGATTTTTATTTCCTACCGCTAGTGTTTCATTGTAATTTCCGCCACTCCTACCCAGGCCGTGCTAATATAATCACTTCGGAGAAGAGTGGGAACAGCCAGCCTACTTGTTCTAACATCCCGCTCAGAAAAGGGGAAAAAAAGCAATCTGTTAAATACCCATCCCCTGCAGTCATTACGAGCTTAGGGACATCAGGCGGGTGCTGGAACGGACCATCAAAGCGCCRGTGCCGGCAGCGCGGCCGCAGCAGCCTGCTGGGAGCATCATCGCTGCAGAAACTTCAAAGAAGTTCACGTTTGCTCAGAATACCTGTTAGCAACCCATTGCTCCAGCAAGGTGAGGTAGAATTAAAAGTGGTCTAAAAAAATTTGTGAATTATACTCTCGGCTTGATGCTGGAAACGCAGTGGTATTTTCTAGCCCACATCATACTGGAGGTCAAGATTAGAAGACAGTTTGGTCTAAAAATACTCTGAAGGGGAGGCTGAGGCTGTCGGAGGAGCTCAGAGCCCCCAGTGTCCCCCCCCCCCGGGCGTCGCTCATGGTTGAAACCAGGGGACAGATGTTTTCCCCAGGACATTCCTCGGAGCAAGCCCCTGGCAATAAAAACAACTGCTGCATTTACAGGGAAATTCCCCCAAAACAACCTTAGGGAAAGCTCAGTCCCACCATCTGATGAGGGAGCCCCAAAGCCAAATCCAGTGTTTGAGTGGGGACAGAAACGTGCCCAGCTTGGCTCCCCTCTCCGTTAACCCCAAGAATGACAGAGAGCACAGGAAGCCTCATTAAGCAGCCAATTAACAACAGCAGACTCACAGCAGCATCAGGACCCACGCGTGGTCCCACCCCRCACTGCCCACTGTGGCTCTGCGCTGTGGCACGGAGCGAAGCCRGGTGACTCCGAGTTCCCACTTTTTTTTGAAGAGGTGTTTAAAACAGGGCGGGGAAAGGATGTTCGACACTCGCAGGGAGCAGCCACCACACAAGCACCTTGCAACCACCACGTTTCTCTATCCAGAGCGCCGCGATCCCGCATCTGCTCCAGCCCCATCACAGAGGTTGCCAGCGAGTCCCCAGCAGCACGGGTTCAAAATTGAAGCTTTAGTGGTTTTATAACATTTCCTACATATTTGAGACCACAAGGCTAAAAGCAATCTTGGGGTGAGGGTCATGGAGAAAAGACTGTGTTTCAGACTATTAGAAAAATCAAAGTGATCCACAGGAGACAGCTGATGGGCAAGGCTGCAGTTACAACAAGGCGAGCACCTCGGAGGAGCCCTGTCAGATGTGCCAGTTCAATAACATCCGCGGTTCCCCGGCCTGGCTGCTCTCCTACAGCCACAGGCACCAACAAGCACGCGCCTGCGATGCCACAGGAAAAGGAGCGCATGTAAGCATGTAGACATGCACGCACTCACACGTATGTGCACACTGCATGCGTGCGTACACGCATGGAGAGAACCAGCACCACTGCCCGCAGGGACCTGCCAGACCCCTATCGCTGCCCAGTGCAGGCAGCAGCCAGGGGCAATGCTCCTTCCCCAGCAGCCTGCCGGAAAGTTAATGCCAATAATAACAAAAGCACCGAAATTACCAGCCCCGAATCTGTGCATGAAATGGGTCTGAGAGCAGTGTTACGCTCCATTTGCTGCCGCAGCTCCACTCCACGAGCCCGAGACAGCCAAAGCCAGCAGCGACGCACCACCACCACCCACCCGGCCAGCTCTTCCCTGCCTTTTCTTCAAAGGCACTGCCGGTCGCTCTCCCCCCAGCCTCATTTCACACAAAAAGCATCAAACATTTGCGTCGCGGATGCAGCAGAAACACAAGTTGGAGCTGACCCCCAAACAAAGAGCAAGGGCAAAATAAAGCCATGTCAGCACACGACCTTTTTCTTCCTTTTTTGCAGCCCTGGGAAAAATCAGTAAGATGCAGTGAGTCAAACTCAGTTTGAATCCCGTAAGTAATTAGGATTAGCAGGCTGGGAGCCGAGGAAACAGGCTGCATGTGTGTCTGGGCTGGGAGGGACCATTTTGTGGGTGTACGGTACACATCTTAGTTGATGCAAATAAAAAGAACAGCTCTTTAAATGGGTTTTCCAGCAGGATGGCGATAGGGAACGGTAACGACCTGATTTGCTTAGAAAGAAGAAAATCTCATGAGGGTAATTTAGCGTGCCAAAGCCCTGATGGGAGCAGGATGGGGACCCCACAGGTGAATCAATATTTGTGTTTGATGCCAAGTCTGTTACCAGCCCCTTGCTCCCGAGCCTGGACTCTGCAGGCACCACATATTTCTGGAGCTCTTTCCTGGCAGTAAATAACCCACCTCAATTTCTCACTATTAAGAATTAAGTCTGGGGTCAAAATTGCAAAGGGGAGAAAAGACACCCCCTCCCCATAACCTTAGCAGAGCTACCCAGAAAACAAGAAACAATTAGATATATTTTCTTCTTTAAAGAACAACTCGTACCTTGATTTATTTCAATTTCCTCAAGCTCAAGTAACTCAGCAAAAGCCACCTGCCTGCAGGAACGCTCGAATTGGGTCCGTGCCGGCAGGAACATCCCCGGGACAGCAGCAGGGCAAGCGCCCTGGACCTTGCCCCCCACCAGCCCCCCGGACAGCCCCCGCCGGACCCCGGCCCATCGCCCCCGCCACGCCGGCCGAGCCCCAGAGCCCTGCACACCGCCAAGGTCTCCGTGTAACGCGGGGCTCCCGCTAACCCACCCTCCGCGCCCAGCCCGGGCAGCGAGCTCCGCAAGCGGCTTTCCTGCGGGTTACTACGCGCGGGGAGCGGCGGGGAGCGGCGGGGAGCGGCGGGGAGCGGCGGGGAGCGGCGGGGAGCGGCGGGGCTGAGCAGCCCCCGGCCGGCCGCTCCCGCGGAGGAGGGAAAGTTGCGTTTCACCCACCTAGAAGCATTTTGGATCCGGCTGCGTCGCCTCGGCGCTGCTGGTGCCTCCCGCTCGCCCGGCTGGGCTGCGGGCAGGGCTCGCCCGCAGCCCCCGCACACCCCAATTAGCAGCCTCGCACCGCCGGGAGGTGCGAGCCCCTCGCCCACGCGTCCGGCCCCGCCTCGGCCCAAGCCGGAGCGCGGAGGGGAGAAGCAGCCGGAGGTGCCGGGTATTAACATGGAAATGGGGGGGAGGGGGAGCGGAGAGACCGGCTCCCCCCGCCCCCCCGGCAGCACAAGCGCCCTTTGCTTCCCGAGCCTGGCGCGGAGCGAACGCCGGGGCTGCCGAAGCAAAGAAACTTTGAGCGGGGAGGAGGGAGCCCACAACCGGCTTCGTCTGCACCCCCAAGATCTCCCTCCGAGTGCCCGGGACCCCCCTCTAAGGGAGCTGGTTTGGGGTGGCCGTGGTCGGGCAGGCACCTGCCGAGGTCCTCCCGTGCTGGGTCTCCACCGAGGGATTTGTTCAGGGAGGGGAGGCAGCCGCGGCAGCCACCCACCCCGACCCCCCTTCCAGGAAAGGCTCCCCGAAATCCCCCCCGTGGGCAGGGTCGCACGCACGCGCTGGGGGGATGCGGGCTGAGCCGACCATCCCTCGGAACTGTGTGAGCCTCATTTGCCCGGGAAGCCGAGCACGTCCCGCACACACCGGCATGCATCCCCCCTCCAGTCACCAGCGCAACCCTCAACTTTCGGGGTTCATGGCTGAGACGCTGGCACTTGCCCAAGAGCTGCAGCATGACCTCATCCCTTTTCCCACTGTCCACGAGAGAGGTCCAAACCTCCCAGCCGGCCCCGGAGCATCCGTCGGGTGCAGGACAACCTGCGCAGGCGATGCAGCCTCACCGGGAAAGGGGCAGCAGGGGCTGCGCTGCCCGGCAGCCGCATGTCCCTGCCTGGCTTGGCCCCGGCCCCGAGTGCTGGAAACGCGCAGGGTCTGATCTGCGCAGCATCACCTCGCCGGGTGACAGGGGTGAACGCAGGCAGCCTGGCCCGGGTGGGGGGCTAGCCCCAGCCACCATGATTGGGGTTTTGCATAAGCCCTGGAGCCCAGGGTTTGCTGCCCTCCCCATCGTTTTCGTTAGCAAAGGCTGAGGCAGTTGGACTCCCTGATGGCAGCACCTTCTCTGTGCTGAATTTTTGGCCTCCAGAGCTTCTCAGGAGGGGAGGTTCACGACTTGATTGCATGGTGCCTTTTAAAGAGGGAAATGATGAAAAACCTGCTTGTGGAAAGAGGAAACAATCGTCTACCCCCCTGAAAGGGAGATGAGAACTGGCAGAGATTTAAATACTTCCCTCAAGTCAAACAATTCAAAGAGTCGGGCAGGAGCCCCTCTCCTTCAGCCACAAGCAGAGCAAAAACAAAGATGTAAACCACAAGATGCCAAATTCCCTTCCCAGGCGCTGCAGCCAGACCAGGCACTTTTGGGGTAAATTCTAGCATTTTGGTGGTCTGAAAAGCACCCAAAGCCATCAGGGCCCCCCCTGCGCACTGCTGCTGGGCCAGGGCATACCACGGGTCCTTCTCCCAACACCCACCCGGGCTCGGCTGGCACCAGGGCAGCACCAGCAAAGCCCCAAGCAGGGCCGATGCACCAGGCACACGCGCCCCCCGCGCAGGGTGTTGCTTTCGGGGACGTTAGCAGCAGCAGTAAGTTTAGCCCAGGCACTCGCTAATCTGGGATTGACAGCTGGGCCCGCGCCGCCTGTTACCAACCTCCCGGCAGGCTATTTAAACCCGATATTAATTTGTTTAATGTCATCAGCAGTTTGGCGTTACTGCAAGTGAGCGTCAAGCAGAGGGGAGTGTGGAGGTGTAAAGACCGGGAGGAGCAGGGGGCTGACAACCATCCGGTTGTTCTCCTTTCCCCCAGGACAACCACAAGCCACGGGCAAGTTTAGCATCTCGTGATCTCCAGCCCCACTGGCAAGGACTGGCCAGACCGATGTACAGCCCTGAACCCCCACACCCCATCCTCCATCCACCCTCACCCCCAGCCCTGACCAGCCCCTCGAGTTCTGCACGGCAATTTCCTCAATAAATAATCTCCCTGCTCCGGCTGGTGCTGAGTTTACCCCAGCCGCGCGGGCAGGTCCTGGCTGGCATTGCCGCAGCTGAAAGGGGTTGAACTGGCGTGACATGGAGGGGTGGGAGAGAGGAACGGCAGCGTGGGACGGTGCGTTTTATGGCCGAGCCTTTAAGGCCAGCTGGAGCAGAGGCTAATTGCAGGTACTGATTACAGACCCCTGCCATTAACGCCTCCTGCCCTCCCTTGCCCAGCCGCAGCGGATCACTGGAATTTCCCAGCGACACAGCGTGGGTCCAGCCGGTGCATAACTTGCTATATTTGTACGTGGACCCCAGCGCTGGCACATAGCAGCAGCACAAACCCTCCCACCGGGCCCAGACCCTCGTCACCCTCCCGGGGGCATCGCCAGCCGCCCCGCACCCGGGGGAGCAAAGCCCGTGGCCACTTCTTCCTGCAACATCCTCTGCGGGATGGAGCTGCCGCTGCCGAGTGCCTTCACCGGAGCCTGCCGCTGCGAAGGGCACCCGGGGGCCCTGACAACCGGCTTTACCATCCCTGTGTAACACCATGGGAGGCACTAAAAAAAAAAAAAAATCAAAGCCAACGGGCATTGTTGCATCAGATGCTACACCCCACCCCCCGCGGTCACTACTTTTTGACACAGGTTGTTAACCAAACTCAGGGCCCTGATGGCAGAGCGTTAGGAGAGAGCAGTGATTAAACCAGAGGTTTCTCTGCAAAGAGGCAAGACTGCCTGCCCCGGCACGGCCGCAGCCCCCCAGCAGTCCTCAGCCTGCAGCTCATTGCGCACATCCTGGAGAGGCAAATCCCGAACATGCAGTCAGAGGGGGAGCATTCGCCTACACCCGCCGTGGAGCCGGGCTTGCTCCGGCAAGTCTGCTCAAGCCATGCCTGCAGCCCAGGCAGCAGTGGCTCAAAGGGAAAGGGAGGGCAGGGAGATGGGGAGGGTGCTTGGGAAGCAGAATGGGTCCGGCTGTGACCCATCGGGCTCGGTTTGGGCACAGGCTGTCCCTAACACCTGGGGATTCACTGGGGTCTTTGTGAGGACAGACGCCGGGAACCACAACAGAGCGATTACTCTGAAACCTACTGAGGGCAGTGTTAAACTCCTCGCTGGCTGAGACACGACCGAGACAGGCTCTCCCCAACCTTACACTCCAAAAGCAGCCTGGCAAATAGTGACCAGAATTGGGCAACGAACACATCAATAAACAAGACGGGAGACAGAGGGATAAAAAAAACCAGCAGGAAGCCCTCCCTGCCCAGGTCTGCCGAGCCTTCCAGAGCCTTTCTGGCTGACTTTGTTCACCGAGGATTTAAGGTATAATTTGGGGGTGAAAGATGCCAGATAGGATCAAGACCGATACACCTGGAGGACGTGTATCAGTTTTCTTTTGCTCTGTAACTTGAGCCCCATCAGAAGGAAAAGGCTCAGGCGTGGAGCAGCGTTTCATCCCCGCCAGGCCAGGAAGGCGGGCGCTGACCTTTCCTGCTCCCAAGTTTGCTCAGGATTAAGATAACATATTTTAAAGGCTGAATCCTCCCCCAGGGGGTTCCCACACAAAGAGGATGGGGTTGGCGGCTCGCGTTCCCCCCATGACCCCCCCCCACCAATAAACAGGGACCCAGTCAAACCGCCGAGTCCACGGGCAGGTGCCCACCCCGATCGGATCAGACATCCTGATTTTTTAATTAATTCTTCCTGAAGAGTTCTGCTTTTACGTATCTAAAAAGAGCAAACCAGGGGAGCTAACAATGCCTTTGCTTATGTCGAGGGGTGACCCGCGGCGGCGCTGGCCGTCCCTGGGGCAGGGGGACGCACCCCTGGGTGCTGCCCACCGCTGCCAGGAGCCCACGCGCCACAGGAGGCTGCGGCCGGGGGGCTGGGGTTTAACCTCAATTTTCCCAACGAAGGGAAGGTCTGGTCTCATTGTGTTGCTAAGAACCAAGGTAACAGCCAAACACCTCAGCTTTTCTTCTCTGTGCTACTTTAATCTTTGCCGTTGCAGGAGCGGAGAACAATATTGCCCTTTCATTAATCCCAGCTCCTGTGTGAAGTCTCAGCTTTAAACCGTGATGGAAACTACGCCATTAAGGGCCTTTTTGTTGCAGGGCAAGCGTTAAAACATTATTCTCCCCTCATTTTAGTAAGACTCCACCTCAAAAAAGCCGCATAAAATTGCTTAAATATGTGTTCTTAAAATTCTCACCCTCTAATAACAAGACCATGGTAACTGCTGCGCGAGTGTCACCGCAGAGGACGGCCACCACGTCCCCAGGTCTGGGGACATTAAACGGGCTGCTCCATCCATCGCTACCCTCCGAGGGGACAGGGCTCCAGCGTGCCTGCGGCTGGACGCCCGCAAGGAGCCCCAAGGACGAGCAACTGCTCGAACGCAGGAACCGCCGCGGGCAGGGCTGCAGGAGCAGAGCCGGGGCCGCGCTCGCGGCTGCTGCCTCCCGCGTTAATCATCTTTCACAGGGAGATGTCTAATTACAAAGGCATCCAGGACAGGTCTGCAAATAGGGTGGAGAAACTGGATGACCTAAAAATGTTTAATTATCAGGAAAAGGGATGGAAATTACACCTGTAAATAGTTTCAGAGAGAGAGTGTAATATTTTCCATCTAATTTAGGAGGGCCCTCCTGGAAGAAACAGGGCAGAAGATTTCACCTGCAACCACACTTCAGCGCACGAAGAAACCCTTCACACACCACTGAGCCCCGGGCACGCACAGATCACAAACCTGGTGCTTTGTTTGAAATCCCAAGCTCGCCCGGGAAGGACGCCTGGAGCCCACCCGGCACGAAGGCACCCAGGGCTGCCAGCGTGGAGCCCACCCGGCACCCGACCTCTGATAATTGGCATCAACAGCAGCACAACGGCTTGAAAATATTTGGAAGAGGTTTTGTGACATGAGGGGCACTAACTGGGAGCAGCTTGTGGAGCCACATGAGATCCCACGCCTTCCCAAAGCTGCCATTAGCTCCCGGGCTCCAGCCTCCGCAGGCAGGCGCCGTGCTATAAGCAGATCTGCCACAGCTTCCCCGCTTCGCCGGGTCTCCAGCCCAGCCCATCCGGCACGGCCGACGCCAGAGGCAGAGCCTCGGCAGCTCTGGCCACGTGGCATCCGACACGGCCCAGCATTGTTATCCCCTTCCCGTGGCCGAGGGCTGCCCCCCAYGGCACCTGGGGCAGCTGCTTTCCTCCTCCCTCCTCATCCTCCTGGCTGGAGGGTGAAAAGTGTTTGCTGTGCATGTTCCCCCCGGCTCCGTGCAGATCTCTGGGCGGGGGTCACAGGGCTCCTGAGCCCCCATATCAGCTCAGCTGGGGGTTGGCATGGCAACCAGCTACCCAAAATCTTCTTGATGCTTAATTAGCCAGGGGGTGATGCTGGCTCCGGCTCGCCCGCAAGGTCTCCGCTCAGCTCCGTGCCCCTCGGGGGATTCCCAGGGACCTGCCACTGCCAGGGAGCGCGGTCTGGCTGTGCAGTGGCACCGCACTCCAGTGCCACGGCGCAGAGCACGCCGAGACRCTCCTGCTGACACGGCAACGGTAAAATAAATGAAACTATTACTCATAAATCTATGGCTGTAGAAAATATCAAAGGTGAACTGGAGCAGCATTGCGTGCGAGTTTTTAAAAAGCAGCAACAACTCGGAGGCAAGAAAAAGGAAGGAAACCTAATTTAAGGTGATCATGCAATGACTGCAGTTAAACGCTGTCCTGCTCCAATAGACTGTAACTGCCTCTCATGCACGGAAAGCAGAGAGGTGGCTGCAGCCCCGGGAGGAGCCGCAGGGGAAAGGCCTGTGCTGGAGGGAGATACAGCCGTGCAGGAGCACACACTGGTCACTCATGGCCAACCCACCTGGCACACACGGGCTTTGCACTGATCTGTTCTCAGCAATATCGGCCATCCCGCGGCAGCACCGGGGCAGAGCGAGAGGGCAGGTCCCTTGCAGCGGGGCAGAGCGATGCCCTGCCAGGCTGCGGGTTCCCTGCACGGCCACAGAGCATCACGGACCCTCTGTCCCCTCGGTCCTGGGCCGGGGCGGCAGTGCCCGACCTCACACAGCCAAAACGTGGGTGCAGCTGCCAGGGTCAGGCTGAGGGAGCCGAGCACCCTGACCACAGCTCAGCCCCCCTGGCTCCTCGCTCCCCTCCCAGGCACAGACCCAACCTCCAGGGCTTGGGCTGTTGCCATTTCTCAAATCGCCAGAATCCGTTTTTTTTCCTCTGTACAACCGTGCCGTGACACCATGGGGTTATAAAAAGGAGAGATCACTCTGGGAAAGATGGCATAAAGCATGATGAGGGAAGATCATCTCTTCATAGAAAATTTTATATTGCTTACGACTTACTGTCTGTGAACATAAAACAGTTTAACCAGCTGACCCTAAATCACAGCGACAGCTTTACACTACCCACAAACCTTTGCTCGCGCTTATCCAGCTCAGTCCTACCTACCTCCCCTCTCCATTTTCCTTTTTTCAAACACTCGCTCCCCCCTCTCTTCTCTGAGAGAGCAGCACACGCGTGTGCACATGCATGCAGAGAAGCAGCCGAGCCAAGGCGCAGTGGGCACCGGGAGGGGCCCAGGGCTGGAGGCCGGGAGGGATGAGCTGCGATCCCAGCCTCGCTGTTCGTCAAGACCCCGGACAAGTCACTTCCCCGTCACTGTCACCCCTCCTGCCCCGGTCCCCCCATCTGCTCAGCCCTGCTGCTCTTTGGGACTGCGCCTCGGCACAGGGCGGCCGCACAGCCCTTGCACACGCACAGCCCGGTGCGACCTGCTTTATCCAGCACCTCTAATCCCCGATGACAGCAGCTGGCGTGGGAGCAGGAGGGAGTGGGAGGGAGTGGGATGCAGCGGGATGCTTTGCCTCCCTCCCACGCCGGAGCAGGACAATGGCTGCCCCTGCCCCCAGGAACAGCAGAGCCTCCCCTGCGGTTGCGTCCCCCAGGGCCACCGAGGTCCCGCGCGTCCTCACCTCTCCATGGGGACGTTTAAGGAGCAAAACGTACCTTTGTGCAAGGGCGCTGGCAGAGCGAGGCTGCGCAGCAGCACCCAAGCACTTGTGGGGGCACAGCCGAGCCCCCTCCAGCAGGACGCGGTCGGCTCCGATGCCCGGGGCAGCCACGAGAGCCAGGAGCTGCCTGACCCCGGAGCAGCCCCTGGCACGGACCCAGCACCTCGCCCCCTTCCCGGGGGGACCTCACCCCCACTCGAAGCTGCTGCTGGGGCCCTCCCTGGGAAAGGCCCCRCCAGGCTCGGCGCTCGCCCGGGACGGGGTTCGGCAGCCACTAACGAGCTGAGACACACTCATGGTTAGCTGCCACATTTACCATTTTTTCCCCACTTAAAATAAATCCCAGGCTTTCCTCTTCCAAGTCTGCTGAGCTGATGCTACATGGGAAACCGTGAAATGCTCCATGACGGCATGTTCCCCGTTGCTCTTAATCCACTTCTAATTAAGATCACGTGTGACGCATGCCTGAGCTAAGTGGCCATAAAATGCTATTGTTGCAACTTGATAGCAAACCAAATGGAAGAAAATTACAGCAAAATCCAAGATTAAGGATAACTGGCTCACAAAATAACAGTGCTTAAAAATAACATGAGGCAATTTCCTCCCGATTTTGGGAAAAATCACCACCGCCAGCGGCATCCTCTGTACACAGCACAGCTCAGCCTCTGCCTCCCCGGCTCTGCCGGCAACGCATCTCGGCAGTGCCCCGTGCAAAGCACAGCCCTGCCCGACTGCTGCTGCTCCCCTCACCGCTCCGATTGCTACAGCCCCGCTGCGACCCCACGTCCACAGCACAGCACCCACGCACAGTCCCACGGGGCACAAACCAAACTCCCCTGGAAGGCTCCGCCAAGGGCTAGAGCCCCCGGGCACCCCGAGCTGTTATTTAAGCCGATGGCTTCCCCAAAGCCCGTCCCGAGCAGCTCATCCCAGCCCGTCCCTGGCATCAGTCGTTCCCGCAGAGGAGCAAGCCGGATGTATGGGGACGTCACACTGGCTGCTCGGGGCTCAAAGGACTAAACCCCTTCATCCCAGCTGCCAGAAACGATCGCAGCCTTTTCACGAGGGTGGTTTTAAGAGGAAGGAAGGAAGGGAAAAAAGCATGTTATCAGAGGAGGAATCAGCTGTGTGGCTGAGCGCAGGACCAAGTGTTCGGATCAAAGCTCTCTGCTCCCCCCGCGATGCCCCATCCTCAGCGGACAGGCACAGCCCGCACCCTCCCCCTGAGAAGCACCTTGTGAAGGTCAGAGCCATTTCACACTCGGGAGACAATTTGGGGGCTGGCACGGGACCAAGAATCAGTCTCTAATATTTGTGTGCAACCAGCAGTAGCTGCCGAGGACTCCCCTTCAAAATGACCCTGTCCCTCCCGCCACCCGTTCCCCCACCCTGACGTTTGCACCCTCCTCACCCTCTGCAGCGACACCTCTCGCCCTCTCAGACACGGGTCCAGTTCCCGTGAGACCCCCCCCTGGTTTCCCCTCAACGCACTGAGAAACTGCAGCTTGCTCCACTCCCCTCCCAAACGCCCCCATGGTCGCTGACCCCCACGGCCCGGGCACCGGGCTGCCAGCCCACCCAAAAATTATACTTGACATATATTATCTTAGTTTGTCATCTTTTGGCTTGGTCTCTTTTTTTTTTTTAAAGGCAGAACCCTCCCATGGATGCAGCCGGAGCATCCACCCCAGCCCCCYGAGCCCCCGCTGGAGGGGGCTCCGACCCCCTCCTCGCTCTGAGCATCACACAACAGCCTGTGCCGGGCTGTGCTTGCACAAGCAAAGCCTGGTAGCTTCTCTGCGTCATTTTTTTTGGCCGAGAGTTTAAATTTTAAGGATCTTTTTAGAATAAATGTGTCAGGAAAAAAATATCCCTGAAGCCTCTGGCCAGAAATCAGGGCACAGAGCGGAGGGGCAGTGTCCTGATGGGGACGGCACTGCATCAAGAAAATCCTTCTAGCAAAAGCTAACAGATTTATTTTTTATTTGAAGTTACCGACTCAGTAAAATCAGAGATTAATTATGATACAGTTATTAATCCACAATAAACTGAATAGCTGGGCTTTTCAGAGGGAGTGCAAGTTAATGGGGTATTTTCAGAGGATTTAAAAAGGGAGCAGTTTTCTCCAGACTAAGGGGCTGGCACAAGGCTGATGTGCCGAGAGGAGGGTTTGGGCTCGCATGGCGCCTCTCGTGCAGAGCCCACGGGCCCTTTTCCCCCATGCGAAATGGCTTTGTCGGTATAGTGGAACAGAGATTTTTCTGCCAATTCCCGGTGACGGGGGTAAATTCTCCTCCCTCCTCGCCCCTCAGCAGCTGGGCTGGGGCAGGGCTGCTGCTCCCCCCAGCTCCGCACAGCACCCGACCCAGCCGGGGCTCGCTGCCACCGGGAGCCTCGAGGGACATCCCTGCACCCAACGGGGAAGGGAGAAGCCTGGGAATAAGCAGAGGGAAGGAAAATGTATAATTACACAACTGCGCTTCTTCAAATGACACCTGATCCCAGCAAACATCTTTAAGACACAAAAAAACATTACGTTTCCCCCTCTGAGATTCCAGGTTATTCAAATCCGATCTGAAAAGCTATTTTTAATCATCTTTGCTCGCAGCTGAAGGGAGCAGCCAAGGCCAACCAAGCAGGAGGACTCCGTATGCCTGTCCTTCGCTAAATTTGCAGAAGCTTAAAATATGAACCCCGCTGCTGTTTGGCCACGAGGTTATTGATCAACACATGGGTAGACGCAGCGTCTGTCACAGCTGAGTATTAAAGACCCTTTAACACACAGGGTGGGCACGGATGTGCTGTTATGAAGTTCAGGAGAGCCTGATGCGCTGCATCGACGTCCCCGGGGCTCAGCTCCCRGCTGGGGTCGAGCGGGAGCGTTCCCCCACCCGGCCCCTGCGAGACCCGCGCCCGCCCTTCCCCACTCGCCTGCCGCTCCTTTACGTTCCCAACTGCTCTTCCCCCCCCCGATATCTATAACTAATCCCGTCAGCCAACGTTACGCTCAGGGGCCCGCTTGGCCGTGCCAGGCAAGGGAGCGCTGCGACTGCGGCTCCCGGGCCAGCTGGACCCTGGGCTTTCCCTACCAAATTTCTCCAAAAATTCCCAAAAGCAGAAGAGCAGCAAACCACTGCAGGAATTAAGGAGGAAGCCAGAAAAGCCGACTTTCCCCCCCGCAGCATCGCCGGTGCAGCTCCTCGGCAGGCTGCCGAGGCCAGTCACAGACGAGGGCTCCCAGTGAGGGCCGGCACGGCATGGCTGGAGGAGCCGGACACCTTCCCACCGCACCTGCCCTGGCTTCAAGGGCGTCCCAGCCCTGGCCCAGCCGGCGACGTGGCCGTTGCACCCCGATTAGTCCCCAGTTAGACTCAATCCTGCATGTTTGCATATTGTTTAAATCAATACACTGGATTTTATTGCAGACAAAGCGCCACTGAGCATCGCCCTGTTTATTAAAGACAATTAAAGGATTCCGTGCATAACATGAAATTGAAAAAAATAGATTGGGACCCATTTTCTTGGTAATTAACAGCTGAAGAGCTCTGACAGCAGAGAGCAGCAGGGGGAAGGCAGGAGGAAACACTCCCTGCAGCTCACCTCCGAGGTGCCGGAGCACACAGAGCAGGATCCCGGAGCAGGATCACGCAGCAGCCACGCACCAGCCCGACTGTTCACGGTCAGACATGCCAGCTCCCCTCCCTCTGCTGCTCTCCACGCCAGGGCACTGCTTTCCCAGGCCATGCTCCGGGTGGTTTTCAGGACTTGTCTACCAGCAGGGTTATGCCAGCCCAGCAGAGAGCACGACCATGAACCAGTACCCCACGGTCAGCGCAACAGCCTGCGGGGACCCTCCCTTTGCTGGCTGAGGACGGCTCGCCCAGGCCAGCGACAGCCTGGGTGATGCCCAKGGACACCAGGCTTCCGTCAGTGGTGCCGCACCCCCGGACCCTTCCGGGGCCTCCCACTGTTTACCACCACAGCCCGTCGCTTCTGTCTGGATAAACCAGCCTTCGCGCACCGCGACCTGCGACGYCGGGTCTGCACCGCAGGCTGCGACAGAGGAGCTGTTCAAGGGGAGGGGGTTCCCCCCAGCACCCAGAAGCAGCTCTGCCTGCTGCCAAAATCAGGGGGTTCGGCTGGCACCCCCCATGCAACACAAGGTAAATCCCACCGGCAGCCGCCAGCCCCTCCCCCGCTCCCGGAGCGGCACAGGCTCCCATGGGGTCCCCATGTCCCCTCCCGGGGGCCCACCCCCTCTGCTGCAGACCCAGCGATGCTGAAGCTGTCACACCGATTTCTCTGCTCATCTCAAACCTTTCTGCTCTGCAAACACACACAGACAGACATTTCAGCAGCTAATTGGGGAAAACGGGATCTTCCCCTTCGCAAGGAGCCGTTATTTCCGTGCAGTGCTGCCAAGCGGGTGGGGACGGCAGCGCAGGGAGCTCCAGTGCGAGYGCTGGGGGATTGCATCGGGCAGCCCCGGAGAGGGTCTGGGTACGTAACGCCACGGGGGCACATGGAGCGGAGGAAGAGCTTGTGACATGGATTGGCACCAGGGCACAGCTGGCTCCGGGTGTTTTGGCCCAACCCTGCCCACCCAGCCTTGGTACTGGGTCTGGGGGAACAGCCCGCCAGCCCCCAGGGCCAGGAAAGGTGGTTGGAGGTGGGTTCAGGGCTTACATGGACCCTCCTGGCACRAGGGATGCCTGGGCAGGGTGTCCTTCCCACCGCCCCCAGCACCCACCGCCCCTGGGCCAAGGTGGCGTACGAGCTGCTGTCAGCTCGGATCTGCCCGGGAAGCCGGGAGACTCCTGCTGCAGAGGAGAGCGCTTTCCCCGCTGCGTTTCAGCGAGATGCAGAGCTGACAGGGCCTGGGGACGCTGGCTCCGGCAGCGGGGGAGCATGAGCTGCTCTTGACATCCCATGACTTCTTTGGGACACTGGTGGAAGGCCCTTTTTGGGGAGCAGTAGACAGCAAGGGAGTGAATTCCTGAAGCGCTCCAGCTCAGCCCGTCCTGCGATGAGCAGCCTCCGAGGTCATCCAGGAAGAAAAAGGGAAGGCAGCAAACCCTCGGTCCCCGTCCCCTGCCCTCACCCAGCAGTTTGCACTGGCACAAAAGCCGCGCTGGAGGCTGTGCCGGCAGCCACCGCTCCCTGTTTCGGGGGGAGGCACAGCTCTTTCTGCTCGTTCGGCACCAGAACGGGGGGGGGGGGTGTGGTGTGGGTGTGTGTCTGGCTCCTGGTTGCAGGAGCACGAGGACACCAAGAGCAAACTGAGCTCACTTGGGCACCCTTGAAAATCACAGGCAGTAATTAAATCACTCTTGACCCAGTTGGATTTGAACTGGCATCTGCAACATGAAAACATCTTTCATCTGTGGACATCCCATATCTAATTGCTGCTGCACTGCAATTCAACACAAGACAACAGAAATCTATGATTTGCCTTGCAAGAAAATGCCTAATGAACAATAATTTGTTTTTAAGTTGGGGGTCTTTCTGGCACAGAGCTAATAAATTGTAATGATACTGATTATTGCATCTGTTTGCCAGCTAAGCTCCTCCACAGCTTTGCTCCATGAAACACAAGCGATTACAGCCTTTGCAGAAATAACTGATCAGAGAAGCCGGAGGGGAAACGGGGAAGATGGAGCAGCGTCTGTGAAAGCTGCCTTTGATGTAGCTGTAGATGTCAGCGCGAGACAGATTCCAGCTCAGAGGGATATCCCATCTTTGTCTAAGTCAATTATTTCATTTAATCCATTGTCTTTAAAAAGCACGCCCTCTCCTCCCAAGGCTCCCCCAGTGCTGACACGTTCTCAGAGACCTGGGTTAGCCTGCCCTCTCCGTGGGTTGTGCTGGGCTGAGGCCACGGCCAGAGCAGCCGCTTGGCCAGGACCTGCCCGAGAAAGGGCCGGGCGCACGCCGGGCTGCCCAAGAAGGGGCGACTGCTCCCGTGACCGCAGGCAGCTGCATTTTCCCAGCACCCAAAGGTGCTGGTTCAGCTGGTGAAGGGCTCCAAGAGGAGTGTGATGGGGCAGGGCAGGGCCCCCCTGCACCGGGCTTAGCCCAAGCAACCATCACCTCTGCCCAGCCCTGCCTGCACCCTGCAGCCCAGGCAGGAGCACAGACCAGGAGCTTTTCCAGTGCTTGTCCTTAGCTCACTTGGGCAAGGCAGAAAGGGCTGGTCCCCTCTTCTCGGCAGCAGTGGACAGTTGGGTTTGGGGGGGATCAGCCCCTCTCCCAGCACAGCAGACACGGGGCCGGGCGRCACCGAGCACCCGCAGTGCCAGCAGCACACTTGGCGACCGGCAAAGGGGACACGGGCATCGTGTCAGCCCATTCCCAGCCCTAATTTGTCATTCGTGGCCACGTGCCCTCCCATGCTCATGCCTCAGGAGGCTGGGAAAGGTTGCCAGTGACAAAGCTGGAAATGACATTTTTGAACAAAAGTGTGGGGGAGAAGGTCGGCTCCGGACGCGTGGAGCAGGCTGCAGCAGGAGCAGCGTCCTGCACAGGTGCCGCTTCTCCACTGCCACGGGGGTGGGCAGGAGGGGTGGGGAGGCGAGGGGAGCAGATGCCGTCTGCAATTTCCCCACATAAGCAAATCGCAGCCCTGCGCAAGAGAAGCTGACTTCACCTTGAACGCCAGAGCAAAGCATGCACGAGGCTGACAGTGCAGCAAAACCCCGAGGGCTGCGACCGTCTGCTGGAGCCCTGGATGCTGGCAGAGGTCAGGGAGGATGCAGAAGTACAAAAAGCATACTTGCATGCTCCGAGATTCTTTGGCTCGGTAGGAAATGCATYCCTGGACAGCCTCCCGTCGAGCCACAACCAGGTCCAGGGGGAGAATCTGGAAGCTGCAGGCTGGAATTTATGAGCCCTGTTCCCATTAAAATAGCAGGCGATATTTCCATCTGTCAGTAAATGATGATAAACAGACCAGCTCCTTTGCATATCCCAGACCTTGCTCAAACAAAACCACCACCAGGGAGGGCAAGATTTGGCATACAGATGACCATTGCCATGCTAGGAATTTACGGCTCCAGCCTTCCCAGTCTTTAGCAAGAGCAGGAGCAGGTATTTATACAGGCTGATCCCCAGGGGTCTGCCAAGGCCAGGGCACCGCAGCCAGGGCCCTGGCACCGACCGCAGCGCCCAGCTGCCTGCCCTCTTGGTTTGCTGGGGACGAGCATCCTCCCAACCCGGCTGTGAGCCAGGTCCTGTCAGCACTTTCCTGCCTTTGAGGAAATTCAGTGTTCAGCAGGACGGAAAGTGCTGGAGGGGAGCACGGGTCCAGGTTCGGACCSAGGACCCCCCAGTGCAGATGTGCCAGAAGCCACCAGTGAGCACAGCAGCGAAGGCACCAGCACCGAGCACGGCCACCCCAGTACCCGGAGAGCATCACATATTGTGCACACGTGTGACGCTGCCATGATCACCCRTGCCGCTAAATGGGGCTGGGGGGGCCAGACGCAGCAGGTTTTACCACCTTGCAACCCACTGCTGCTTTGCTGTTTGCAAAAGCATTGCAGATTGTTTGCCAACCCTTCAGATGTTATTAAACAAACATTTCCTGACAAAACTGGGACTGGACTCCAACCCCTTACGGCTCTTCAGCAGAGCAGCTCTTTGGGGGACAGCACGCCATGGGCTGCAGAAGGGCAGCCGGGGCACAGGGTGCCTGGGAGTGAGGGGCTGGCACCGAACACGCCGTTTTACAGGATTCCAGCACATTCCTGTCCTTTCTCCATCCCCTCAACTTCTCGTCGCACTCACACCCGCACAGCAGATAAAGGCATCAGTTAGCTACAAAGTGCTTTGCAGACCTCAGCTCATTAATCCAACTTGTAATTAGTCTGTAAGGAAAGGAGGGCAGTTACCGAGTCAGCTGCCCAGTGCAGCTCAAAGGGGGTCACACCCAGACCCCCCATGACCGCTGCTCCCTGCAGAGCCAGCGACACCCTCCTCGAGCAGCAACAGGGTCCCAGGGGAAGCGCTGGCCCCGGCCCCAGGCTGGTGCCACCGGGCTCTGGGCATGCCGCAGGCACGGGGGTCTGCACCGGCCCCAGGAAGGGCAAATTCCCTTGGTTTGCTGCTTAACACCACACAAACCCTCGCAGCCAAAGGCTCGGGCAGAGCTAGTCAATGGTTGCTGCAGGGTGACATTTGTGGGCAYGTTTCCCTGCTTTTATGCAGGAGAAACTCTGCAGCAGTCAGCTGCATGGGCCCAGGTCGGGTAAATACCAAGAGATGGCACAGAGGGCAAACCAGTCCTTTTGCCCTCGCACGAGCTCCCGCCCAGCAGCGCAGCCCCTGYCGTGTGCCAGCGTCCCTGCCATGGCTGACGGGCGAGGGGCCGGGACCACACACCCACCCAGCCCCGGGGGGGAAGCGCCAGCCCTTCTTGTACGCTCAGAAAGCGCCCCCAGAGAACAAACGAGAGGGGCTTAGAGGGGACCACCCGTACCAGGGTGACATTTGGGGAGAAAACRGGCAGGAAGCCAGAGACTTGGTTAGTCAGGCTCAGCGTGACAGGGATCACCTCGTTGCTCTTTAGCGAAGGCTTTGTCCAGCCGTCAGAGGACTTACTCCTTCCTCRTGCTGCAGCCGGGCACCTAGTTAATATGCAGCTCTGCACCTCCCRGAGTTGCTAACAACATCAAGTGGACATGGAGCCTGCCTGGAGGGGTGATGCTGGGCTGCTCTCTTGCCAGCCGTAACACAACAGAGGTGTTCCATAATAATTAGGCGATGAACAGGAGCTCCACTGTCCAAAAAGAGAAACCGTCCCCAACTCACAGCAGCCTCAGATCGCAGTCCCCAGCATCGCATCGCATGGAGGACCAGCAAGTAAAACAGGCCATTGAGCATGCCACCCCCGGGAGTTCAGATGGAGGTGCTTAGGGGCATCCCACAAGAGACACCTCTGCCTCCTAATGTTGCAAGGCCCGAGGTCCCGTGTGCTCAGCCCATCACCTGAACACTTGGTGAAACAAAACCATGGACCTTGAAACATCCTGTCAAGGGCAAGCACGGAGCTGTCTTGGCTGCCACTTCTGCTAAGTGGCTTTTGTGATAAGCATCGGTCTCTAAACGGAAGACAAAACCTGCCCTTGTTGTAATGCTGGTGCTTTCCTTCTCACTGGAAGAGATCGACCCTGTTAAACACATCGACCCCAGACGGCTCAGCTTGCCTGCTTTGTTGTAGGGCCCATCAAGCGTTGGTGTTGCAGCAGACGATGTCCCAGCACTTGCTGGGACCCCAGTGAGCTAACGGCAGGTAACAGTTCCCCTTGCACGAGGGACTTGGGCCAGTGACCTCCCCTGTGCAAACACACCACAGGAGCCCTGCCTGGGCAGCAAGAAAGAAGCAAGATCACCCACCACAAGCCAGCACAACAGGACAATTTGCCAAGGATGTTACATGTCAAAAGGCCAGTGGGATCCAAGGCAGCTACATACCGCCAGAGCATCTGAGCACAGCACACAGCAGGTTAACAGGGGCTGCCAGTGCAGAGCACCCCAACAGAAAAATGCAGGTGAAGTTTCAGAAGATCGTAGTTGCCAACAAAACCTCCAACCATATTTGAAGATGTCACTTGAGAGCTTTTGAGTGGTCCAGCCCTAACCCTCAGCACCAAAATCTAAGCAGCATTTTGAGTCAGCAGCAGCCAAACTCAGCACAGTTACAGGAGACGTGCACAGCAGGAGGCTGGAGGGACAGGGTCAAGATGGCACCTGGAAAGCAGGTAGCCAGTAACCCAGAAGCCGACAGCCACTCCACCCTTGGATGCACTCATCCCATCTGCACAAGTCATCTATGGAAACCCAAGAAGATGCTCATGAAGACTCAGAATACCAGCAACTGCACTTGCACGTAGACAGGACCCACACGTGTCCATCCATCCAGCGCAGCACTGTGGGCTCTCAGGCCCCAAAACCACTTGAGGACCGGCAGTGACAGTGGGGTGGGGAAGCCCCTGGAGTTCAGGCAGACCAGCAAGTGACAGACGCCGAGGACGCAACACAGCGCTCCCGAGCATCCCACGAATCCAGCGCACCAAGCCCAGCAGAGAAGCTGTCCCAGAGCAAGGGCAGCCTTTGGGCAACCTCGGCCTGATGGATGGGCTCCTACCTTGGGCTGCCGGCATCTTCCCCTTGTTGAGCTGCTTGAGGCGCTTCTGGTGGGACTTGCCGTTGTAGTGGATCTGCGCCTGTGCGGCCGAGTTGAGCTGGATGTTGCAGACCTCGCAGAGCGTGAACGACTGGTGCTTCTTCTCCCGCTTCATGCGCTGCTCGGGCTGGCTCGGCGGGCAGCTGGCCGTCTCCACCAGCCGCACCCCGTTCTCGGGGTTGTGGGACGGGCTCAGGGGTCGCTTCATGCCTGCAGGAGGAAGGACAGACCCGCCGTGAGGACAGAGGGACCAGAACAGGGGGCCAGGCGAGGCAGCACAGGTCTCACGCCTGTGGTGTGCCCAGGCTGCCTGGATCTGGGGGGACTCCCCAAGCAAGAGCAACAGTGTTTGCATCTCTGCAAGGAGTTGCATTAGGCAAGAAGACACGAGCAGCAGCATTCCTAGGAGGTTAGTGCTGGAGCAGGGAACAACCCACTGCTTCCAAGATTCTAGCACCAGACAACACTCCTCATGTCAGTTAATGTCTTTCTGTTCACGGCCAGACAGCACTGTAGCTTGGCCCAAGGCAGAGCTGGGACAGTAACCAACTCTCTGCAGGCAAGAAATTTCACTGGAAGGACTCGTGTGCTGCTCTGGTGTCCCACAGCCTGTCCCACCACGGCAGGAGGAGGACTGGCACCAGCACCTCGAGCTGCGAGCACCTTCTTGCCTGCGTTAAGCAGGTGCCTGTCCTGAACGCAGGGCTCTGCGGGACCCACTCGCATTGGGAGCTCGAGTCCCAGACCTGCACAGGGACACCACGTGGAAGAGCTGCCCACGGAAGGGTTGGGGTCAGCTGGGGATGGCCCTCCTGTGACCTTCGCCTCGCAGACACACCGTCCCCACTGCCTGACCCTGAACTGGGAGCTGGTGGGACATCCAGAACTGAGCCTCGGAGAGGCATGAAGGTCACCCTAGCCCTGCGATCCAGTTACCACCTTGCAGCTGGCGGTTACACACACACAGAGGCACGCTGCGCTGAGACACCCCGAGGGGCCAAGAGCGGGGGACCGGGGTGTCTGTGGGTGGCCAGGCAGGCCCCAAAGGTGCACTGCAGAGATGCCCCTGGCATCCTCGGGAAGGGCTGCACAGACACTGCCCTGGGGTTCACCTGTGCCCACCTCAGGCATTAGGGACCAGACCAGAGGCTTTGGTTTATGCAATGGACAGCTGCACCATCCCTGCAGCACCATCCTGGAAAACCTCACCCAGCAGCCCCAGCCCGCCGCTCCTGATGGTGGGAGGCTCTGCACGTCCCCTCGGACACGGCTTGTGTTTCCCAGTCCCGCACCCACCATGAGCTCAGTCCTCCCCACCCGTGTTTGCTGCGGGAGGTGACAGGCCAAGCTCCTGCAGGCTCCTCTCCGGGACAAGTCCAGTAATTTCTCCCCAAAGACGACCCATTGCACCTTGAGCACCCCAAGAAGTGCCCCCGGTTTCCCAGCAGCCCCTCGGGGCTCAGCAGCGAGCCCGGGCAGTCCCGGGAGCCCGGCGCGGGTGGGTTCGGTGGGGGCTGCCCGCCTGCTGGGGAGCGCCCGGAGCCGCGCAGATAAAGCGCTGCCCTAGAAGCAGAGAGGCACGGGGCAGCACCCGTTCCCCGGCGGGGGCCCAGCCCGGGCGGGCTCCGGGCGCTGCAGCCCCGGCCGCGGCCCCGCGGTGGCGCACACGCTCCGCGCCGGTCCCCGCGCGTGGGTCCCCGCGGCAAAGCGGAGCGGGGGGCCGGGGCGGCCCCGCTCCGAGCAGGGGTCCCGAAAAGCCCCGCCCGGGCCCGCGGTGCGGGAGGGAGCCGCTCTGCGGGGACGGGGGGGGGGCAGCGGGTACGCCCCGCCACGGTGCGTGGGTGCGCTCCCACCCACCCGTGCGGTGAACGCCCGGGTCCTCAGCGGGTTTTGGCATTTCAAGGCGCCAGACCCGTCTTGCTCTTTCCAGCTCCCTGGAGGTGACAACAAGCATCTCCCTTAATAGTTATATTTAGCAAAAAGTAACAGAAGGTTTTTCCACAAGTTGTTAATTGAGCCAGAGGCAAAAGCCGGGACCTGCAGGGATGGAGGGCGACCCAGGCTGCCCCCGACCCTGCTTGGCTCGCGAGCAGAGCCAGCCTGGTGTCACCCCAGGGGACCTCGCCACCCCGTGCCCACCACAGCACTTGTCACCATCTCCTGAAGGAATTAACATCATTTTTGCTCAGGGAGGGTGTCCGCATGTGGGGACGGACCAGGACCTGCGCAACATGCTCCAACATTGAAGCCAGCTGTGCATCAGGCAGAAGGTTGGACCAAGCACCAACGGTCCTTTCCAGCCTAAATTACTCCATGATTAGCCAAAAATGTTAGCAATCAGATCCTTAAACTCCTGCTTCACCAGTTAAAATACTAAGCAGCATAACTAAAGSGAGCTTTACATTAAAAATAAGTAAGTCTACTTTTTAGCAGAAGGATTTAGGAGCCTGAAGTTTGCATGCAGCCCTCTGGTACCTGTTAACCCTGGACTCTCTAGAGACCTCAGGATTTTTCCTGAAGTTCCAGCTTCACCTTTCAAYGAAAACGAAAGAAAATGCATAGCCCTTGTCCTTGAGACAAGTGAAAAAAGCACAGCCCTGAAAGGCTCAAAAAACCCCTAAATTTTATTTACAAAAACCAAAAAACAGTTGATGTTTTTCAAATGAAACCTCCTGGACTTGGCGCACTCGGGGCTGGCACAGCAGCAGGAGGGAGCTGCCCCACACYGAGAGCAAAGATCTCAGCAGCAGAGCTGCCCTGTCCAACCAAACCACGTCATTTGTGGTCATTCCCCAAAACTTGCAGCAATCGATGCCTGATCACACTTGGATGGGCAGGGAGCCCCGCAGGACACCAGGGAGAGGGCCTTTACCAGAATAACCATTAGCGGAGCAGCCGGAAAGCARATCTGGGAGACGATCAGCATCAGGAATGTGAAACTGGGCCTCAGGGATGCAGTGGGACATGCGGAGCACTGGTGGGGACGCGCCAGTGGAGGCAGGTCCCTGGGTGCCCTTGGCATCCTCCCCCTCCCCGGGTATTTTTAATGCAATTACATCCCAGGACGCAGAGCTAAAATTGGAACATTATGTGGACAAAGTATCCCAAAAGTCTCCCTCATCTTAAAAAAAAAAAAAAGGAACTGCTGTTGCTTTGATTAGACAGCAGCTCCCTGTCCTGGCTCTCATTGCAGTGTTTAAAAGGTCTGTCTTAATTGCGCACACACTTGTCTCATTCATTTAATTTCTGCTGCGCCTGTTCTGCTTCTCAGGTGTCAGGACCATAAATTTGGTGATTCATGGCTGGGACAGGTCACTGCACATGTGAGGACCTGTGTCTCCTCAACTGATGGCTACTTTGGGGCAGATTTCACCTTTTCAGCAAAGCACCAAGGATCTTGGGGTGAGGGGGAAGGGGTGGGTGTGTGCTGTTCGGCACCCAGCACCTCAGTATGGGCCCCTTACCTGGGCTGAGGTCCCAAGAGGTCCTCTCCATGGCCAGCCCAGCCCTCACCCTGTCTCCAACATGGTTGTTGTGTTCATGGTGTCCACACAAGGGAAGGAAGGGAAACTGAGGCACAGTGAAGGTTAAGTGACACCCCCCACCCTCCCAAGGTGACTTAGGGGCTG
This sequence comes from Phoebastria nigripes, assembly GCA_035582835.1. Lineage (NCBI taxonomy): Eukaryota > Metazoa > Chordata > Aves > Procellariiformes > Diomedeidae > Phoebastria > Phoebastria nigripes. The sequence continues at coordinate 1,807,579 of JAYKAV010003465.1, forward strand.
AGCCAAACCTAGCACCAAGCACAGGGTCACCGCATYCCAGCTCCACTGCCCTATCCCACCCCAGGGCCAAAGAAGCCAAGGCTTTGTCTTCTCCATGGAGGACCGTGAGCATCCTCCTCTTTTGGGTGGTCTTCCTAAGGGGCACAGGGCTCCACTGGGATGGGGGGGCTGAGCCGCCACTCACCCACCTCCACCCAGATTTCACCCAGCTGATCAGCATCAACAACACCTCCCCGGGCCCACGATGCCCCCCCGCTATCTGCACTTTTTGCTGCCCTTTGTGTGGAGCCACCGAGGGCTGCGCCGGCCCTGCCGCCGGCCGAGCGGGGCCAAAGGCTCCTGCCGGGTACGAAAAGCTCCCTGACAGATGTCCAAATCTCTCTGAAATAAAAGAAGGTCAGAGCAGCTTGGGTGTCACCGCAGCAGCGAGCGCTGCGTCAAAGCGCCCGTCCTCCCACGGTGCAGCGTTTCCAGGACACGCTGCCCACCCAGCACGGCAAGCCCCCATCCCATCCCCCACCGGACACTGGTCCTCAGCCCTGGTCCCCGAGCCCCGGACACCCTGCAGACATGCACACAGCCCCAGCCCAGGACTGCAGCGCTCCAATCTCCGAGTCCAAAGGAGCTTTTCCCCTCTAGTCCTCACTGCTTTTATTAGTCGCAATCACTTAGAATAACAAATGGATTCTGGGATTGCCATCCCCTCGTCCCCCATCACTCCCAGCAGTCAGACTTGGTCTCCCCAGCCCGAGCAGCACAGCAGGCTGTCAGGCAGGTGGGTCTGCACAGCAAGTTCATAATTTTAAGGTCAGTTTTATACTCTTGTACAGTAGCCCATAACCTCAGGCCTCTCCCTCTCTTTCTTTTTTTAATAACACCATAAACATGTTGCAAAAGGCTGTAAAGCACTGACAAATGTTAGAGAGAATTTAAAATCCAGACATTGAATATCTGAAATAAGAAACACTCTGGTTTATAGAGGGTGCACAACGGTAGAACTCGCCTCCTTTCCAGAGAGCATCCGTGCAAGTGGAAGGGAAGCAGTGGAGCGAGGCTCTGCTGGGTGAGGACACACCGCTTCATCTGCTCCAGGACCCTTGCAGCTGCTGCTCCCTTCCCCGACTGCCCCGGTTCAGCCCCCCACAAACCACGGTTCCCCACCACCAGCCATTTCTCCTCCCAGGAGCCAAGCCAGATGCATTTGCACCGAGGGCCTGGGCAGCAGGACTCTGTCCCAATGCTGGCACTGGCCCCAGGGGCGCTGCATCCCTGGGCTCCGGGGTAACTGTTCAGCTGATGCCACAGCCCAAATTAATTCCAGCCCCTGGAGAACCCTGACTGGTCACCTGAGCACTCAGGGCCCAGCCTTGCCCTGCCCTTGGCGTGCACACAGCAGCGAGATCCCATTTCCCAAGACTGCGGCACCTCCAGGCTCCCTTTGYGGGAACCAGGCTTGCCCTGTGGTCCCCTCCGCAGCAGACATCCCTGTGGCTGCCCTGTGCAGTCAGCAGATGACTTTTTGAAGAAGCCCCATGCTGGGACATCCTTTACTTCAGCTCCTAAACGTGAACCAAACTCTTCAGAAATGACAACTTCCCATGCAGGCTGAAGAGAGAGCGGTGCCTGCAGCTGCCCACGCACCCCACGAGCACGGGGACGCAGCATCCCTCAGCTCTGCAGCTGGGGAGGGTCAAGTCTCGGTGAGCCCCTGGGCTGTGCAGGTGGACCAAACAGTGCCTTGTGCCACAGTTGGCCACCTTGGGCTGGGCGTCTCTGCCAGGAGCACGCGGGCGACAGCAGCCCCTGATGCCGGCAGCGAGGAGCGAGCGGGATTAGCGAGGGCAATGCCAGCAGACATCTGCAGCATGCTGACACATTTACGCACCCTCAGCCTGCAAAGGAGGAGCTGGAGCTCAGGGCAGGCAGCAGAGGTCTTGCAGCCGCCCACCCTCCATGCTGGGGCACCCAAAATCTCCAAATAGCTGCTTTTTAGCAGAGGGAACAGGCTTGCACCCAGAAAAGCAGCTGGCTGGGCACAAGCTAAGTCACCAGGACAGCAGGGTTCTGGCCAAGCTACGAAATCCTGATGAGAGCATGGGTTCAATGCACATTGGGTCCTTTGCCTCAATTCCGATACTCCAGATAACCCGAGGACAGACCCAGCGAGGCCGTCCCAGGGCAGAGGGAGCACAGATAAACACAGCCCAGCCAGAGGTTTCCGTACTGATGGAGCCCAAGCATCTGCCCAGGGGTGTTCTCCCAGTCCCATCCCAGCAGGGACCCCTGGGCTCCCTCCTGCCATCGGCACCGATTTGTGTCCCACAGGTGTTTTATTGGGCCTGAACACAATGGACCCAACACGTGAGGCCAGAACCTCCACCCAAGTAAAACCACCTTAGCTGCAGAGTTGAAGCAGCATCAAAATTGAGAATCTGAAGATCTGTCCCATTCAGCAATGTGGAATCAGGAAAACTACTACCTTAACCTAAAGTTTGGATGAACTTGCTAAGAGAGCAAGAAATCTAAAAAAAAAAAAATCTGATTTGAGTTCACATGATTCCATAACACTGAATCTCCTTTCCTTATCTCTGGTTGAGTGCACGTAACAGTAAATAAAAGCAACAGAAGTAGAAGAATTAGTATGAAAGTCACCACCAACAGCTGTCACAAAACTCACTTAAACCCCCTGAGCAATGATCTTATTTGCGGTGGCCCTGTTTGCATTTGTAAAGATGCACAGGAAAGCCAGAAAATACCACAAACCCTCACCCGAGCACGACTGAAATCACTGCATCTCGTTGCTGGCTCAGTTTGCACTTCTCTACTGAAATTTGTTGTTAGAGCTGATAGTGTGTCCCCATTAAAATTGGCTTGAATGTGCAAATTAGCCAATAGCTATACCATGCTCGGAGGTGTAAATCTCAGCAGAAGGGCAGTTCAAGTCCTGGAGCAGCTCTGTGACCCCATCACTGCCACGCACAGAGCCCAGGCGGGTATCTGCACCGGGGACCCCCAGCCATGGCCACCCTCTAGAGCCCCCAGGGAGCCCCAGAACCCTGGGGTGCAGAGGAGCCCGGCTGGGGGGAGGCAGCCGCACCGTCCTGCCTTCGTGCAGACCCCTCACCGCTGGCACAGGCGATTTCCAGCTGTCCCATCCAGCTGGATTCAGGACAAAGCGGCCCTGAAGAGGCAGCACCTGGTGCCCCCAGCCCAGTGCGGGGAGGCTCTTACCTGGTCGCCGGCAAAGGGAACACCAAGGCCTGCCCTCTCGCAGCTGCCGAGCCGGCTCCTGCCCGTGTGCCGCGGCCGTCAGGGCACAGCAGACGCCCCTACACCCGGAGAGTTTCCGACACTTGTCTCATATTTCAAGGAGCACTTCAAATGCAGTTCAATCGCCACTAAATCAGCCCTCATCAGCAGCCTCCAGACGAGAGCCGGGGTGAATACGAGCTGGGTGCCTGCAGCTCAGCAAGTTTCCAAAAAGCCCCGAGCGTCACGCGGGGGAGCAGGCGCCAGCTGGCAGGAGGCTGCACTGGAGGAGCTACCTTGAGCCAAGAGCGGGCAAATGCACCTGACATCAGCTCTGTTGGTGAACGGGGAGGTGGGTGAGCTTCCCAGGCTGCTTCTGAGGTTGGACCCAGAAAATTCCCCGTGCAGCTTCATAAAGAGGCACTGGCTGCTGGTGGAGGGATGCGAAGGCAACCGGCTTCGGCTGCAGCCAGCGCACAGGTGCTCTGCCCCCTGGACAGAGGTGGCCCAGGAGACCTGCTACGGCATCAAGAGATGCTCTGATGTCCCAGACTAAGAGCTAAGCAGACGTGGGCAGACCACAGATTTCAGAGGACCCTGGCCATGCCAGCATCACTTCCAGCATTACATAACACAGCATCAAACCAGCCCCCTTCTGCCCCCCCCAGCCCCAACATATGCTCCACTAATGCCAGAGCAAGGCACGTTTTAGGATCAGTGCATAAACCACCCATTGTCAGAGCAAGGATTAGTGTGAGCCAGCCCTCCTAAAGAGCTCAGGGCCACATGGTGGCTGCTGGCATGGGGACCAGGGCACGCAGCGGGCTCAGACCATCCTCAGGTCTGAGTCCCCAAACGCCCAGGCTGGCTCTTACCCTCAGATGCCCCTGGGGTCCCCCTCAGCCCTGCTCCCACACGCTACGGGCAGCAGGACATCCTGCAGCACCCTCGGCACACAGAGGGCATTGCACAGGCACACCAGTGCTGCTGTGCCCGTCCTCTCGTTTGCACATCAGAGATCATTAACACCACAGGGCTGCGTGTCCCCTGAATCAGCAGATCTCAGCCCTGCTCCCAAACAGCGAGGACAGCTAAAACCTAAACTGAAGGAGACACCATGGAGGGGACAAAGCTGCTTTTCTGCAGCGGTGCAGAGAACATGCCCGTCTGCCCCAGGAACCAAAACCTGCAAAGTGCCTCTCAGCTCCCATTCCAGGGTCCCGCAATCCCTCAGCTTCTAACGCCACATCTGTAACAAGTTGATTAATCAGCAGGGACCAAACTGGCAGAGAGTGGGGTAATGAGAGAGAAAACACGGTGGTGGCAGGGCAGGCAGSGCGCTTGGGCTGTATCTTTTTAGAATGATAAATGAGATGGTGCGGGGTCTGGCGAGCACACGGTCCTGGGCACATGCCACAGGCGGGTCCTGTTCCTCCCCCAGGGTGGGTGAGGGTGGGCTGGGTGGGCTCCTGGCAGCGACCCACCCGCTCTCGCACCAGCAGAGAAAAAAGCAAAGCAAACACAGGCAGGGAGTCTGACATTTTGTCCCTGGGGGTTCAGCTGTAAATGTTAGCACAGCTTAACGGAGCAGCGGGAGAGGAAAGATTGAGGCACCAGCAATTCAACATCCCGGCTGCTGTTCCCCCCGGCCGCTCCGCACGCTGCCAGCTGAGGAACGCCTGGCACGGGGCCTGCAAGATCACAAAATCCTTCAGATTTCTTGTGATCAGCACAAAGATTGGGGCAGAGCCACCTACTACAAACCCGCAGCGAGCTGAGGCTGTGCCTGCCCTTGGTGCTGCCGCCCGACACCAAGCCCTCTCCCCCGCACCACCCAGCCCTCGCACGATGCCAAAATTTAAGGAGGGTACAAASCTCCTGGAGGATGCAGGCAGGCAGAGCACCAGGGCTGAGCAGGCTGCCCACGGGCATCATCCAGGGCAGGGAGGAGCCRGCAAGGTGGGGATCTGAAGTGTCACGGCAGGAGAGGAATAAAACAGGCAGCTTAGCTGAGCTTTGGGGAGAAAGCGGGGATGTCACCCTGGCACACCGTTAATCACAGGGCGGCTGCCGGAGGAGCGCTGCCCAGCTGAAGGGATCTGGCAGATGACAGCTCTGGCTGCTCCCCCACCTCTGCGCCGCTTGCCTCTTAAAATAGACCCGAGGAGTGCAACCCAATGCAGCCATGGGGCAAGTCTTGGCTGAGCTGCTCCTCGCTGGCTCTTCCTACTCGCTACAAACAGGGTTTTTTTTTCAAATCCCCCTGAAATCAAATCCAGACACCACTTGTGAGATGGCAATGTCTCCTCTGGGCACAGGGCTGGCTCCCGTCACCCCAACGGAGCCCCGACCCTCGTGGCAACTCGCATAGACCCATAAACATCGAGGTGATGCTACACGTGGCGCGGCTTCGCTGCATTGGAGTTCCCCGAAGGCACCGTCCCTCCCGTGCTGCTCGAGGTAACCCCTGCCCTGCTCCTGACCCTCGCCGGTCTCCTCACTGAACTTGCTGCAACTATGTTCTCTTGGAAAATAAAATCCAGAGAAACTCGTTATGCCACAGGGAGGGGTCCAAGCCCCGGCAGCACTTCATGCCCCTCTTGCTGCTCGCTGAAGCTGCCACAAGCGAGTTCCTGGAGAAGATGATTTACCACATGTGCAGGACTCAGAAGGAGCATTAAACATTAAAAGTCCCAATTCAGAGAGCACCAGCCAGTGCTGCTCCCTCTGCGGAGCCAAACTAAATTTCCTTACAGCTGGGTTTGTGCTAGAACCATGTAAGGAGAGAAAGCAAAGCTCAGAGGCCTCACCAGGCAAGCACCGCTCAAAGCTTTTGTTCCCAGGTGAGAAAAGACCYTTCCCCGGGGCCGGCATCCCAGCCCGCCCAGGCAGGATACGGCCACAGCCCAGCGCCCGCCAGGCTCCGGCTCTGCCTGCCCAGCCCAGGCACCGTGCCCGAGGCAGCTCTACCATTGCCACGCAGCACGGTCCTAACCCCGGCACCCAATACCAGGTGAGGGGCTGCCAGCTCCCAGCAAGCTGCCACCCCCACCGCGGGCACCGAAGGCTGGGCCAGGAGCGGCCGCCAGTGGAGGCACGAAGCCGCGAGCATCGTGRTGGCAGCAGTGGCGTCGTGTTCCCCCACCCACGCGTGCCCCGGGAGGGCAGAGGTAGAGGACGCCCACCACAACAACTTACAGTGACGAGCCGGGGTCCCAGCATGGACCCGCAGCAAAGGCAGGCAGGGTCTTCCCTTCCAGCTCCCCTCACTCCCACATCTGGGTCAGGAGCTTTTTGGGGCAGAAACTGGCTTTTAAGCGTGTTTGTGGATAGCTAATGCACGAGACCTCCAATTTAAGTCGGCACTCTTGCAGGCTACTATATTACAACCTAAATTAAATATTTCATAGCGCTAAGCAAGTGACATTTGAAATCCAGTCATTGCAGGGGTATCAAATAAAGATGTTTGCAACAGGATCTGTTTAAATCCCTGTAGTGCTTTGGATCAGTCCATCAAAACAAGCCCATTACTTTATTAAAATAAAAGTTATCACACACCCGATCTCCTGGAGGAGGCTCCGGAGCCCACGCAGTGGAGCTCAGTGGTTCRGGGGGGACAGTAAATAAGCTGAGCCCTGCTGACCCACGAGCCTGCCATTAAAGCATAGCTTTGAAAGCCATTTTCATTAAAAAGTTAAGATTGGCAAGAGACTTTGCATTACTTCTGCCTTCTGATTTCTGAAACTTCCATGACCRTATGTTGCATCTATTTTAACCACCAGGATTGAATACCCGTGTCTCGACAGAGGCCCTCCCTACGTCTCAGGATCACACTCAGAAGAGCTTAAACTTGAGCGGGAGCTGCACCAACCACCACTGAAGCCAAAGCAATTTCTTCCCAGGCCAGGACCCCCCCAAATGAAGCAGCACACCAGGACCTACCAGAGCATCGCAGGGGGCCAGGCTGGCAGAGGGCAAAGCGATCCCTGCCCAAGGATGCCAGGGTGCAGGAGCAGGGATGCTGGGCAGGACACCCCCTCCCAAACCCCCCGGGCTGCTCCCCTCCCCTTCTTATACCCCTCCCAAACTCAGCCCAGCTGGGGCTGCCCTTGAGCTGGCTGTAACTCACCACCAGCAGCTGTGGGCAAGGGGATTCACCACAGCAGAGAGAAGGAAAAGCACCTTGCCAAAAGCGAAACCTGCTTTCAAACAGATCTCTCAGAAATATGTGTTATAGGAATTACCGTGAGGTGGTTCAGTTCTGACAAATGCCTGATCTACCTCCCCAGTTAAGCAATATGTTTGCTGTATAAAAACACACTTCAAAAATGAAACTTTGTCAAAATATAACAAAACTACTTTCATTAACTTCCCTAAAAAAGCGCTTGGCAAGGTAAAGGCTGGAATAGGATTTTCTGCATCAGTGACAGCAGATGTGACACAGAATCCAGGCAGCAGGATCAGGCCTGACGATGATGAACGTGTGTTCAAGGACAAATTTGGGGAAAACTTGCTTACCAGCACACGGTTCAGTCCCATCAGCTTCAGTGGGAACGAAAGGCTCCCCGAGTGCTTTCTCACTGGGACTGCTCTCAGGTCTGCCCTCTGACCGCTGGCTACCAGGCCCTGAACTTYGGAGAGAAGGGACCAAGAGAGAAAGCCTGACTGCGCTGAAAACGCAGCATGGGGGGCCGCCCCTCTGCTGATCCGCCCCAGCACGATCTGCCCCAGATCTGCAGCACTTGGCATGGCTCTGAAGTTCCCAAACCTCCCGACTGCCGGGAAGAGCTTGATAAAGCATCTCTAGCTGAAAGGCAGATGACAAGTAAAAAGAACCCTGAATTTATTGTTTTCTTAGAATTTAGAGTGGGAGGAAGGAAAATGGGACGACCCATGATTTTTTAATGCCTGCAGTTGGCAGTTCCATATTTAATGTGACAGCATCCCTTTAAGAAAAATATGTCTATACACAGGAAAGAAAATAAATTGGCAAAGCAATTTGCTTTCAAGCCAGCCTGACAATTCCCCACAGAAACACTTTACTGCAGCCTTGGTTGAGCCAGTGGCCAGCGCTCCGTGCTGGGCAGCATATAATCTAAGAGTTTAAGGATGCTTCACTGGTTGACAAGCCCATCTGCTAATACTGGAAGCAGTAATTTATCCCAGAGATGGTACAAAGAAAGAGTGGAAGAAATAATTCATTGTGTGTGAGACGACGAGGAGATGCGTTGTCATGTTATCACGCTGACAACCCCACAATACAAACAGAGAAGCTTGTTACAGAGTCTGAACCCAGCATGATCAAAAGGGTTTCTTCATTTGGGGTAGGAAGGGAAAAAAAAAAAGAAAGGAAGAAAGGAAAAGGAGAGCTAAATCAAAGCCTGTGCTTACCATTTCTTATGAAAGAAACTTGTGAGAAAGAGCAATTAGTAACCAGGACCTGAGGCAAGCGCCGTACGGGCAGGACCCCGTGGGACCCGCTGCTGCCATCATCCTCGGGGCTGCGGGAGCGTCAGCCCCATGCGCGGGCCTTTGGTCCCCGCTCAGGGTAGTGCAGAGGGGGACATGGCCGAGCCGGCAGTGCCAGCAGGAAGGACGGGTCCGAGGAAGGCAAAGCGCGATGGCACTGGAGCTGCAGGGAGGAGCCAGAAACCGGGGTCCRAAACCATCCCTCGCTTCTGCATCTGCCCTGGTCTTGTGCCTGGGCTAGAGAGGGACCACACAGTCAGCGCTTGCTGCCTTCAGATTAGCCGTGGCAATGCCTCCATCTGCATACTGTTTTTGCAACCTTTTATTTGTTTATAGAAATTTCGAGGTGTTTATCAAAACCCTTCCCAGAACTCCTTTCAGCCAGCTGAGGCTGGGGGACCAGTCTAAGCCAGCCCGGCCGTTCCCATCACGGCCGGCTCAGGTGGCTCACCCCTTATCTGAGCCACCTCCCAGGAGGGGGGAGCTCTGTCATGTTCCTTTTAATTGGTTTTACTCATTTTTATTAACTGTTAGCTACCAGTTCTCCACCAGGTTTTGCAGCTTTCGAGGCCCTGGGGTGCATGGCCTGGCCGCCCCGAGGGGGATCAGAGCCCGGCAGGGCGATGCTGCACCACCCGGCGCCGGACCGCAGGCACCCCTGGGCTCCCTGCTGGCAGCAGCAGCTCTCAGGAGGTTCCACCACAGCAGGTATTGGGGTGACGGGGTGACTCGTCCCACCCTGCTGTACCCTGCACCTCCGGGGCACCCCGACGCCTCTCGCTTGCTCGGAGCACCCAAACGCCGCCGCGGCGCTGGCCCGGCTGGCTCAGGTAGCCCAGCCCCATGGCAAAGACACCGGCAAGCAGCCAGCCCCCCCCGGGGGATTTGCCTCAGCCAGGTAATTAGGGTGTTTGTGAGGGTCTGGCAGAATTATTAAACCCTCTAGACAGTGACAAAATCTCGCAGGTGTCGGAAGGGCTCTGCCTCGGGGCAGCTGGGGAGAAATGCGGAGAGATTCCCGGGCTGCTGGGAAAGACAGGGCACACGTTGGTATGTGGGAGCACTTGGGGTCCTTCCAGTCGTCAAGCCCCTAAAGCCTCGAGCTTGCTCGGGGTGGTCCCACAGCCCGGGGGTGGCACGGCACGCCCAAGCCCCCCGAGCCTGGTGGCAGCGAGGAGCAGGAGAAGCCGCTGAGGGGTTCCCCAAGAGCAGTGGGGGCACAAGGGTCCCGTCACAGAGCTACGTGATGGGAGCTGCGCTGCAGGAGCGCTGGCCTTCAGCCTCAGCTCACGTCTCAAAACACTGACTTGTCTGTGAACTCCTGGGAAGCCATCACTGACAGGCAGGGAAATTAAACGAGACAGATGATAATTAATTGTCCACGTCTTTCAGTGTCTCCTGGATATGGACTAACGAAGTTATATGTTACTCGCTGGCTAGAGGACAGAAGGAAAAGGAAAAGAGTTTTAGAGCTCGGGTTTAATCAGTTCCGTGATAAGCGTGGCCTGAATTAGTCACCTCCTCTCCGCACACTGTTTTGGTTTCTTTGGTTATCTCCAAGCTTKGCAGCCCAAGGCTCCCGCGAGCCGGCTGGACTCACTCCCCTGCTTTTGCAGCGCCTGGATAAAGTCGCAGGAACCCAGTCACTGCAGTGTGAGCATCCTTTGCTGTAGCAGAGGTCGCCGGTGTCAGGAGAGAAGCACGTGTGTCCAATTAAACTGAGAAACCTTTGCTCCGAGAAGGCCAGAAGGCAGCAAGTGTTGGCTGGCAGCGCAGGTGGCAGCTCTAATATTTATTCGGGCAGCACCATTAACGTTATTTAATGAGCTCTAGTGGGTCAGCTTTCCTGTTTGAAAGGAATTCGTAAATGGACTCATGAAAAGTTACTTGTCTCCCTGCCATGGAAAACACGTGGACATGGGCTGCGAGCAGCCAGCTCCGGGCACGCAGAGCCGTGCATGGTACGTGCCGCAGACAGCTCGCTGCACGGCGGGGGGGAGGCTCCAGGCAGGTTTGTAACAGCACAATGCTCAGGTCCTATCTCAGGCTCGGCTGGCGCAGGAGGAGGGACCGGTGATGGGACTGGGACTCACCCCCAGCACTTAGTGAAATTTTGCCTGTTTCCTTTCCCACTCCAGCCCCGGGTGCCCTGGGGCCACAGCTCTGCACCCGCTCTGCAACACCGTGCCAAAGGGGACAAGGAGCCTGTCACTGCCCCGTGGCCAGGAGAGCGCTCGAGCGGTTGCGGGGTCCCCACAGGGTGCTGGGGCACCCGCAGGAGCCTCGCTCAGCCCCAGGCAAGCCAAGGCACCCGGTGCCTGCCTCCCTCCCGCGCATCGGCGCTGAACGGGAAGGATCTCCCTCCTCTGCTGCTCACCTGCCTCCCACACCGCTCGGCATGCGTGACACTGCGATCGCTGCAGCGCTGCCACTGCAGGGGCCGCCTTGCCGTCACCGGATGGTGCCTGACATGGGGGATGGCAGGGCTGGGCACAGACAGGGCAGCTCACATCGACCCCCGTGCACAGCCGATGAGCGGCATGGGAGCCATGGCTGGAGGAGAGGCTGGTTCTTCCGCAGGGGCGTTCCCAGGGCGAAGCTCGGGAGCTGCCGTTCCTCCAGCCGGGCACGAGACGCAGCCCTGTGCTCGGCGCTGCCCACCAGAGAATTCCAGGCGATGGGAAACACAGTGGCGAGGTGGCCCGGGCAGAGGTGCTGGCAAGTCCACCTCCCAGGATGCATGGCCGCCAGACAACGCAGCCCATCCGTGCCAAGGGTCTGAGTGTGTTCATGAGTGGGCACAGTGCCACCCTTGCAGCCGGGATCGGGGGAGGCAGCCAAGGCACGGTCCTGCAGGCTGCCTCRGGGGCGTATGCTGGGGCCGGCATCCCAATGGGAGCCCCAGCAGCCAGCCCATCGCCAGAGCTCACCGCTCCCCCACGGCAAGCATTGCTCCCGGGGGGATGGGAGCCGGAGGGGCAGCACGCACTCCAGACAGGGACGTGCAGGAGGGTGGGAGAGGGGCTCCTCCTTTCGGCCCCCAGCACACGTGCCTCCACGCTGGCTGCAGCCCTGCACGCTACCCAGATGCTCRCTAACCGGGGAGGGCAGCTGGAGCATCGCCGAGCGGCAGGCGCGCAGCATGCCAGCCCTGCGCCAGGCAGCAAGCCCCGCAGCGCCTGCGCCCTGCGCCCACCCCGCCAAGCCCGGTGCTGCCCTGGCACCGACCGCAGCCACCCAGGGCCCTGGGCACGCGGAGATGCGAGCRGAGGACAGCGGCGAAAGGCTCTCATCTCTGCTGGCAGCTGGCGAGAGGTGGAGGCGTTGCTGTTATGAAAACATGCGAGGGCTGTGTCTGAAAACATTGCAAGGAGCCAGCTACATAAATAGGCCCTTTATGGCTCTTTCCTGCTCTAAGACAGGGCCTTTCACATGCACTTGGCTCTGGCACGGCAGGGTTACTCGGCTAAAAGAGCTGTTCGTGTTGGGTGCGGGGGGAGACAGGGAGGCACCGGCAGCCGGGGAGGCTGAGAGCTGCGGTGCAGCAGAACTGCCTGGCCCAGCCCCACCATGCCAGCACCCGCCCGGGATGGGAGAAAAGCTGGTTTGGGGCAGGTCAGAGGACAGCAGCGATGGGGACAGCCAGGTCCAGCACTGAGCGAGCCAGGTGGGCATCAGAGATGCCACGCGGTGCCCGGCCAGGAGCATCCTGTGCCTGTCCCGGGGCATCCCTCGCAGTGAGGCTGGGCACCAGGACAGGTCACCCCCTGCGCCAGCCGGTCCCCTCTAGCCCAGGCAGCACGGCACCAGCAGATTAAGACCCATCCGTAGCCYGAGCCCACGCTGTTTTGCACCAAACCCAGAGAGGCCCCTGCTCCAGGCACACAGACATGATTTGCAGACTCGGGGCTACCCCRCAGCTCCCAGCTCCCTTCTCCCCTGCAGCAATCACCCTGCAACGAGAGCAAGCCTCTTCCAGGGATGGAGCAGCCGATGCCGAGCTCCCTGCGGGCTCCGTGTGCCGGCACCGTACTCTGCTGCCTCCCGCTCCCTGGCCCCGCAGGCTCCCTGGAAATGGGGCTGTGCAGGGAGCTATTTCTGTCTGGAGGCTCCAGCAACGTGACACCCACCCGGCCCCCCCAGCAGCACGGGGTGGCAGCCCTGCCAGCATCCGTCCCTCTGCATTTGCAGCTGCAAATGTGTTGACACCTGAGCAATAATCTCTCTTTCCTCATCTGACATGCTTTGGGGCAAATGGCAGAGCAAAGCGCGCTGCGGTCCCCCAGGAGAAGGTGCCTGCTGGCACCCAGGTAAGAGGGCAAGCAGGGGGGGACCGGGGCTTCCCCGGGCCAGAGGAGTAAGCTGTGTTATGGGGGACCTCGCAGCCCTGGCTGCCGGCCATATGCCTTTGCAGGCAGGTTTGCAGCCCTGACTCAGTCCTTTCTCAGTACTTCCAGGTCACATGCTTGAGAAAGATGCGTGGCAAATCCCAGCTCTCCAGCAGGATCTTCTGCTCGAAGGACAAGAGCCTCCGGCTCAGGTGATGGGGACAGGAGGCAGCTTTGCTCTCCTGAGTCCCAGGATCTCGGATGTGCCTCCACCGTGGTCACCCAACCACGGTTCTAACCCCCAGCACCCCTTCCCAAGCAGGGGGTGCTCCTGCCACGCTAGCACCCCATGGAAAAGCAGCTCACGTCCCCAAGCAGGAGCTGCAATGCCTGTGGAGAGGGGCTGGGGGGCAGGGACTAGGACCCAGTGACCCGTGCTGTCACGGGACACGGGCAGCAGCTGCTCCACTGCCACCAGCTCCACAGGGAGCACACCTCGGCGCCGCAGCATGCGGGCACTATTAATCAATGGTTTCGTTAGGGAGTCGTCATTAATTGAGCACCTCCGATGGCCATAGAGCCCGATGATCCGTCTGGTGTCAGAAGCTGCGCGTGCAGCAGCAGCTCTTTATTTCTTYGGCCACATCTATTTAACGCGATTACAATTCAGTTTATGCCCCCTCAGCAGCAAACGTCCCCCCAGTGTGGGAAAGCTGGTGACTAAAGCAGCGGGTGAATGATCAGTGACTCAGCGGATAATTTTGCTCATCTCGTGGCTTTTTTTAGCACAGGGCAGGCAGAGCTCGCATGGCAAACCCTCGCCTGGCACCGCCACCGCTCCCACCCCCCGGGCATCCCAGCGCCGGGCTGCCCACCTGGGCTGGGGAGCTTTTGCAGACAAGTGTCCGCCTGATGTGGTTCTCCTCTGGAAAACAGGGAGAAGAAATCAGACAACGCTGCCAAGGGCTTTGGCTTTTTCTTCATTCTCCCTTTTATTTTTTCCTTTATGACCCGGGAAAAGGAAAGGGGAGTGCTACAGCCCCGGGAGGCGCGGGCAGCCCCGGCAGTGCTCGCTGCGCAGTTCACGCTGTGCTGGAGCTGACCCGGCAGCAGCTTTTGTCAAGAGCAAAGCACTAAGCTCTTGTCTTAGCAGTAACTGATGTCTGAAAACACCAGGTGCCGGCTTGAATTAACAAGCTCTTTGAGCTGGAATTCTGCTGCGAAACAAGCCAACGCCGGAGCGAACACTGCCAGAGAGAACCTCTGCCCATGCCATCTGCAGCAGCAGCACGGGGGCACCGGCCCTGCCCAGACTGCACGGGCAGCCCAAGGACTGCGCAAACGGCCGCGTCCCGGCGGGCTGGGGATGGTGACAGGGGCGTGTCATGAATTTCTTCTCTTCTTTACAGGCAGGGCAGCTGCAGCACATCAACCGTCCGAGCGCTGAAGCCCAATGCGGCAAGAGCCGGGTCCAGCCCTGGGTGGCTTCATGCCYGGTGGTGCTAACCCAGCTGCTGGCATTTCCAGACTTCTGGGTGATCAGTGCAGGAGCAGAGGTTGAGGTCCACATCCTCGGCACCATCACCGCGCCTGCACCGATCCCCCTCCATCCCGGCTCAGCCACCCCCAGGTCCCCTGTGCCACCTCCCCGTTGGCCATTGGCAGGTGGTCCCTGCACCAGTGCAACCAGTGCGACCAGTGCCGGCCACTCCTGTCTCCCCCAGGAAGCTGCTGGTGTTGATGGCAGATGGTCACCCAGCATCGCCAAACACTCTCATGGGCGACCGACATGGCCCCAAAGCAGCAGCAGCCATCGGGGAGACGGGGGGGACGGGGAATTGCTGCCTCCCTAAAGCGGCATCGTTCTCACTCTCTCTTTAATGATTTCCCAGCTGCTTCCCCGTTTTAGCTGATAATGGGACTTCACTATCTGTCTGGGTTTGAGAGTTGCTTGCCTTGTTCAAGCTGAAGAAAATCAATTCCCCTCTCACTCAAGTCTTTCCAAGACAGATGAACTGAAGATCGTGCCTGCCTGAGCAAAATATTTATTCAGTCTGGGAAGAGATTTACTTTTGAACCTTCTATAAATACAGCTGATGGCACCAATTTAATCCCTTACCAGAAGACCTAATTTTATTTGTATTATGTTTTAAAAGATCCTCCCTTTTCCAACGCCTTGTCAGCAGGTGAAGAAAGGCAGAAATTTTGGCACCTGCCTCAGCAATGGGCAGAGGGCTCCAGACCATGCCTGTGGGTGCTGGGGTGTCCGTGCACGGTCCCACAGCGGGACAGGGCTCGGTGGTGCTAGGGAAAGGGTGAGAGCCCCACGCCACCGAGGTTTGGGCTCTCTGGGGACTTCCTGCTCTTGATTACTGATTTACACCCCATCGAAGCGCTGCCGGGGGCTGGGGCAGGCAGGGAGARGCCAAATTCTCCACAGAGGCATCTCTGTGACCCTGCCTGCCCTGCCCGCGCAAGGCGTCCCTGTGCTGGGGGCAGAGCCCACCGCCGCTGCCYGGCCCCACACACGACCCTCTGCAGCCCCCCGGGACCAGCGACCACCTTCCCACAGCCACATCCCCCCCGTCTGCACGAGCCCCCCAGGACCAGCCACCCCTTCGCTCCATCCGCAGCCAAAACGGGCTTCGTGCGCCGCGTGCTAATTAGTATTCAAATGGCCCGGCTCTTTATTAGTGATGCAGCAGGCACTTTGCCACGAGCCAGCGCCTCTCCCCGTCACCCTCCTCATGGAGGTGACGCGCTGAGTGGGGACCCTGCTCGGGACTGCGGCTTCACGCCGGCCCTGACGCCCCAGACCTCAGCGCAGGCAGCTGCCTCCATCCTCCCCTGCCTGCTGTTACCTCTGTCACTTCACAGCCAGCGTTATCTCCGGCTGGGGCTGCAGAGGAGTCGGGCTCCTCGCAACGGGCATGAGAAGAAAAAGCTCCTTCGTCAGCCGGGTGTGGGCGGGTGGTGGGGAATTGCCCCCTGGGGCACTCGGGGGGATTCTGCCACGTGCCAGCATCTCACCAGCGCGTGCCGCCGCCTTCCTCGCCAAAGAGAGGATTTGCCCAAGTCCTTAGGAGGGGAAATGTTCCCAAGGACGAATTGAAAAGCTTTCCCACTGCTAAGCAGAGGCCAAACCCAGGCAGGCGCTGGAGCCAGATCTCCTGCTGCCAGAGCCCAGCTCGGTGCTTCCCTCGGCTGCGCTCGCTGCTGCCCGGAGCCCGCTGCCCGCGCGGAGCAGCACGGGCTCTGCAGCAGTGCTGCCGTCACACGAGCATCCGGAGGTGCAGGTGGCTGCCGGGTTCCTGTAAATCCCTTTGACTCATCCGCTGCCTCAGTCGGCACTCATCCTGCCCTGCGAGCTCCCAGCCCCGCAACATCGCGTGCCTTCCAGCGGTAATGGAGCAGCACAAATAATCTCCCCTCCACATCTGGCCAGGGAGGCGAGATACCAGCACGGATTAAAACGCCGGGGTGCCTGTCCCAGGTCCCTCCCCAAGCTCCACAGCAGCTCCCAGCCAGCAATGAGCTCACGCGCGGCCACGGGATGAACAGCCTGACCCCCAGCTTGGACAAGGGGGTTGCTGTGTTCCCATCTGAAAGGCCGCCTGCCACCCCATGGAAGGCTCCTCCAAAGGCACAGCGTGCCCTACACCACGACTGGCTCACTAATTTGACACACTTATTAAATTGCTATTATGCCTGTTTGCTAATTACCTCCTCTGGAAACTGGAGAGGACAGAAATTTGACACTGAGCTGTGAAAATCTGCAACCCTATGGATGCTGGCTGGGCCTGGGGTGCCCAGTGGGGCTGGAGGGCAAGCGGGGGCCTGGAAACGCGGCGGCTGCTGAAGCATCCCTCCCTGCCCCGCCAGCCACGGCCCCACGGCCCGACCACTGCTGCTGCCCCGCGCTGCGATGGGACGGGGAGCGGTGACCCCAGGAGCCCCGGTGAACCCCCCGCACTGTGTCCCTGGGGCGTCAGAGCTGCCCTTCCCGCACCCTGCGCCTCTCGGAGCACAGATTAATCTGGGTGCGCTTTAATCCTCTAAAGTCCTTTTGTAGCAGCGCTCAAAAAATTTGGAGTTGGGATATTTATAGGCTCTGCCCTTGTGAGCCATGAAGAGCACCCGGCGATGGGTGGGAGGGCTCTGCTGGCAGGGGGGACCYGCTGCTGGGCCCCCTAGGGTCACCCCCCCAATCCTGCCAGCAGCCCGCTCTGTGCCACTCCCCTGTCTCCTGCCGGCTCAGTAACAAGCTTCCCTTGTTTGGGATTTTTATTTTTTTTTTCCTAAAAACATTTCAGGGCTCCTCAGAAGAAACTCCAACTCCCAGTGCACAGTCAGGCTCTGTGCTGAGATGCCTCCAGCACTTCAAACGAATGCAAAGCAGCGGCGCGCCTGACCAAGATAAACAGTGTCTGTGTGTGCGTCCTCTGCAGCACGTGTTCCCTGGGAGGATGAGGGCAGGGTGAGGGGAGCAGATGACAAACAGTAACGGGAAAAGTGACACTTCAAAGTAAAAAGAAATAAATACAGCCTGGAGGAGCCCAGCCCCACCTGGACTGTGGTTGTTTCTCTTCCCAATAAACAACCAACCCCCCCGAAGGCCGGGGGCGCGCGGGGTGGGAGCGCAGTGACATGATTGAGGCTCCCGGCTGCTCCGCTTTGCTCTCCAGGAACACGACAGGAGGTGCGTCCCCCCAGGGACCGTCATGGTCCCCGTCAGCATCTCCTCCGCCAGGCTCGGCACAAGGACGAAGAGACGGAAAGGTCCTGGAGAAGCGATTCCCTTCCAGAGGTGGGTTAGATCCTGTCGGGGGACGAGGTCTCTCACCGGCTGCAACCGCACGGTGAAATCTGCTTTGGCAATGAGCAGCGCTTGGGCCAGCCCAGCCCTGCCCGAGGCACAGCTTTAGGCAGGGGCTCGCAGGGCTGGCGTTGCCCCTGGCAGGGACAGGACATCGCGTCCTGTGGGCCAGCCCTGACACCTCTATCTGTCCCAGAGCAGGGTTCTTGGTTTTAAAAATATTAATTCTCAGCCACCATTCTTCTTTTTTATATCTTTGTGACTTGCAGATTAAACGAGGAGAGCACAGCGGACGGTGTTGGTGCTGGATGAAGGAGCGGCACAAAGCCTTCAATTATTTCTCCACTAACGTGGCGGGAGTTCTTGCTGAAGATCTGTACCCACGAATTACTGCCCAGGCTCACCAAGAATTACTGAAGCAGAGTTGTGCGGGGAACCAACTGCCAAAGCTCTGCGCAACGTCGGGTGCCAGAAATTACCCACATCCACAAAAACCCACAGGGAGCTGCTTGGTCAGGGCCACCAAGAAACATCTGCACACAGAGCTCCCACCCCGTCTCCAGGCGCTGAAGCGGCCGCTGCGAGCACAGGGGCTGTTCAGTGTCGTTGTGCCTCAGGGATGCGCCACGCAGGGCAGAGCCAGGTCGCTCGTGCTCTTCGTCAGCGGGGCTGCTGCTGTGTCCCCTTGGGAAGCAGAGGCCAGGCAACGCCGACCGGCGAGATGGCGATGGGGCAGAGCAGCCAGGCAAGTGGCTCCCTGGCAGGGAAGAGGGATCAGCTCCCCCATGCGCATCCCTCTTTCGCAGGGATGGACCTGGCTGCTGACAGGAGGCTCCTGCTCCGCTCGCCAGTGGGAGCGTTCCCTCCACACTGCTTGCAGCAAGCCGTGACAGCCCACGGGCTGCCGGCCAGGCACACAGAAACCCTGGGAAACCAGCCCCCCTGAAGGCTGTGGCACCGGGGCAGGGTCCTGCCATGGGCACCACCCCCGGGAACTGCTGCTGCCAGGAGGAGAGAGCTTGAAGTGTTTCGAGACCCGAAATCCCTCTGGGCACCGTACCTCGCCCGCCTGTGGCCGGGATGAATCCCCAGGCAGGAAGGGGCTGGGACCTGTCCAGCTCCATCCCTCTGCCAAAAGCAGCTGGCCAAGAGGCTGGGGTCCTGCTCTGAGGTCTGGTTCCCAGTAACCGCTCTGGTGGCCGTTGGCACCTCTGCCACGCCGGTCCTGGGCTCGGCGGGGTCCAGGGAGCAGCTGGACGGCCAGGGCAGCAACGCTGCAGCACCTTGCAAGGCCCAGGTCACCAGTCCCACGTCTCTCCTGCTCCAAGAGACAAAGGGAAAAAAATAAACCCAAAAAGCTCTTGGCCCTTTGCCGTGCAGTTTTCCAAAGAGGTGACCTGCTGCTCCCTGCTGCAGTGGGCTGCGGTACTTTTCCCAGTTCAAAGGCAGCAGAGGTCTCAAAGAACTGGGAGGTGAGAGGAAGGTGAGAAGCAGCCTCTGATCTTACGCTGGCAAAACCCACCCCACCTTCAACAGCTCCTTCATCCCCTGCCGACGCGGAGCAAGAGCCAGCGACCAGACATCAGAGCCAGAAATGCCCAAACTGGAAATAAAGTGCTGGGCACAGCCCTGCCAGGCGGGCGGCCAGTGACATCTGCCCCGCAGTGCTGCATCAGCCCAAATCCCTCCCAGAGATGCCCCAGCTCATCCCCTGCTCGGTGGGTCCGAGGCCGAAACCTGCTTGCGGGAGCAGGCCTGGGGGGCTGGCAGGGCGGGCGTGCCGCGCCGACACACGCGGACCAAAGCCGGCACCACACGGGCTCCCACCGGACCACGAGGTCCGCCTGGTCCGGGAGGGGAGGAAAACCAGCCGGGTGCGGGGGATCCGTTCAGACGGAGCAGAGAGTGCCTGGAGCAAGACGGGGCATGGGCCAGCAGCGGGAACCACAAAGGATGTTGGCAAAGGACCCTCCGCTCCCCACGGCCGCGCCAAGCGGAGCCCAGCAGCCCCCGTCCCGCAGGCACCTCCCCTCCACGGGGGAAAAGCATCTGCAGCCGAGCCCCGAGCCTGTGGAGTATGAAATGACAGCCTGGCCTCAGAGCCAAACCGAGCAAAACCCAGATATTGGGTTAATTCCTCCCGGATCAAACCTGCTGGCCGAAGGAGCCTGTAGGAGGTGGCACGGACGCCCTGACTCCTCGGCACCCTGGCTGCTGCAGCCTTTACAGAGGTTCGTGCAGCCGGAGCAGCTCTTGTCTTCAGGCAGAGACGGGCACGGATTAGGACTTAACCTCAAAATGTTTCCCTTGCAATTTCCAAGTGATCTTTCTTATCAACTAATTAAAAAATTTCCATAATTAGGCCAGGGAAAATCACGACTCGGGAACGTTCCCATTTCAAAGCAGCACAGATCTGTTCTGCTTTGAGGGCTCGGAGCCCCCGCCGGAGCCGGGCTGTCCCCCCACCATCAGCGCTGGGGCCTAGCCCAGACTCACCCCATTTGGGCTCTGCAGCCGCCAGAGCTTTAAACCCTGCAGGGAAAGGCCTGGCGATTTGGTCGGCCCCGCGGGAGCCGGGGGTCCCCCCACTTCTCCGCCACCTTCGCCCCCACCCTCGCGGCGCTGCGGCACAGGAGCCCACGCGTGTGGGCAACACCTCCCCGGGGCCCCGCGAGAGCCCCAGCCACCGCCGGCCCCTCTCCCTGGCACTCGGCCGGGTATTCATTCTGGGGAAAAGGCTGTTTACATTGCAGGGGAAAAAAGTGTTGGGTTTTTTTTAAAAAAAAAATCCAACTATAAATGGCCCTCTGACAGCAGGGGGACCCTTCCCTGCCTTCAGACCCTGCAAAGCTGGGGGTGCTTGGGGGAGCCCCCCCTCTGCCCCATGGCTCTGCAGAGCAAAGCCCCCCACTGCCTGCAGCCCCGGGGTGCTCAGCGCCTGTCCCCTACCCGCGCCGCGGGGCAAGAGCCCGGCCGGCCCAACCGCCATGGCCCTGGGGGGCGAAAGCGCCCGTCCAGCCCCGCAGCCCCGGCCAGGCTGGGCACGCCGGCAGTCTGGCCACGGAAGAACATTGTAATGCCTCCGAAAGACAAACCCCTGCAGCCATGGCATCRCAGGGGAGCGCCGGGCAAGCTTCCTGTGGGAAACTGGGACCCTCCCTGGGTACGTCCCGTGCCTGCAGCTCGCCTGCAGAGCGGCCCAAGGTTCGAGGAGGCCTCCTTAAATACGCAAGTTCCCTTTTACGACTTGCAAGTAAATTGTTGTGGTTCTAATAAAAAATGAGCACTTGTTACCATGCAGCCGCAGACTGTATTTCCTTGAGAGCACAGATATAATTCTTGACAGGGGCTTCCTGACACATAAATTATGACACTATTTTGGAGGCAATCTCAGAACATCAGACTGAGAAACAGCCTTTGTACATCACAATATTGTTTCTAAATTGACAAACAGACCCTCATGGGCTTCATTACTCTGCTCCAGRCGCACGTTTTTGCATTTTTATTTTCCCTAGGATTGATTGTGRGAATCTGGATTCAGAAAATTCAAACACCAGCCCCGACTGAGCTGAGGAACAAGAAAAGTAGTTTGATGGGATCCAGAGCTCAGAGAGGGGCTCTCTTCTCTGTTCCTATGATGTTAAAGTCTAGCACACTTTGGAGATTGCCCCGTGCTTCCAGGACAGGTTTGCTTCCAGTCCTGGAAATTCAACAGTGTAAAGCAACTTGATTAACATGTTCAGTACTCGATTGAGAGCATCTGTACAAAGGTCCCTGTTTATTCAGCAGTAGACTTATACTGTGCACTTTTAGAAATATGTAGATCTCCCCAGAAATGCCAGACAAAAGCCAAAGCAAGGGGGAGATCTCCAGAAATATACCAAATAACCGTCCCAAGACCATGGTGCCTTTACCGGCCACCAGCTGATGTTCAAGGATGCTGGGGCAATGCTTGAGGAGTATTTTTGGGTTGGAATGGCTGTGGATGGCCGCAGCCGGCGAGCTCCTGGTGCCGCTCTGCCGGGGCCACAGCGTCGCTCCAGGCTCCGCTAGGGAACGCCGGCCCCAGCACCGACCCGCGGGGATAAACAGCAGGAGGGTGCAGGCGGGAAGGGCTGGGGCAGCTCGGCCCTGGCCCCATCCTCGTCCACGCATCAATGGGAGCCTCGTCCCATGTCGCTACGGCCAGGTACGCCGGGCAGCCAACACCAGCCACAAATAAATGACACAGAGTGCGAACCAGCCTCCAAACACAACCTGGCGGGGAGCACTGCAAGCAGGAGGGGAAACCCCACAGTTTTGGGTGCGATGTTGCTGTGCAGCCGGTTCATTTTTGCGCCTCAGGTTCTGCGGTATTTATACTCTTTCCTACCAGCAAAAATAGACTCAGCACGTCTGAGTTGGGTGTCTTGCCTCTTTGTGCTGAAAGAGAGGGGAGAAGCCAGGCAGGAGGGGAGGGATGGAAAGGCAGCCCCAATCCAGCTGGCAGCGCATGCTCGAGCGGGACAGCATCTCCTTGCACGGGTTCACCATCGGGCTTTGCCGAGCAGCCGGGCCCCTGACCATCACCCACCGCAGCTGGGACTCACGTCCTGCATGGTCCAGCGATGGGGACGAGGCCCTGAGGCCAGCGAGCCACCAGCCCCAACAAATTTTTCTTAGTCTCAGGACTATTAAACCAACCTCCTGATTTATCTGTACCAGAGGCTGCCTGTTTCGTCAAAGCCGAACATCACTCGAGTAGCCAGCAGCACGAGCAGCCCGCTCCAGAGACCGAGCCAAGCAGAGCGCAATGCAAGAGCTCAGGGATGCTCGTGCACAAGACRCACAGTGGGAAGTCACACCACCCTGATAACGCATAGCAAAGCTCTGTACGTTTACATACAGAGATCCACATCCAGGATCATACGAGTCTTTTTTTTAATACACGCAGCAGATTACAGAACAAGCAAGAAACCCCACAGCACACGTTACCACCAGTCCGACTCTGAACTCTACGTATGGCAGGAGAGTTTCTCGTCAGCAGGGTCACACCAGCAGCTACCGAGGGACCAGAGCAGTTCCT
This sequence comes from Phoebastria nigripes, assembly GCA_035582835.1. Lineage (NCBI taxonomy): Eukaryota > Metazoa > Chordata > Aves > Procellariiformes > Diomedeidae > Phoebastria > Phoebastria nigripes. Next base: position 1,830,506 of record JAYKAV010003465.1, read on the forward strand.
CCCATCCCCACGGAGCCGTTTCAGCCAAGTGACAAACATCACTCAGAGAAGCCGATGCTGGGCTGGATGCTCCATCGGAAAACACCTGCAGCCACTTAAAAAAAAAGTCAATGATGGTGGATTTGACTTGCGTTGGCTGCAGAAACCCCTGGCCAGGCTGGCAGCCGGGGACAGAGCCTCATTTATTTACGGACTGTCACATACAGCGGCGCTGCCCATTGATGCTATTTTCAGGCACTGTGCCCCACATGCAGACACAGTGGCTTACACAAAACGTCTCAGCTCCCCGTTCAGACAGCCCAGATAATCACAGAGATGAAGACGATTTTTGCGCAGTGCTGAGCAGCACAAGGCCAGCTCCTGCCTCACGTTTTCACTGAAAACTGCTGCCGTGCTCCACTCAGGGCAGGGGGTGCTGCCAGCTTGCACGGGACCCACAGACACGTCCAGCCCTCGCAGGAGCAGGCAGCTCAAGCAGGAAAGTGGCAACAGAGGTGATGCTGATCCCCTTCACACTGATGAATTAACCTAGAAGCCCCTTAAGCCTCCAGGAGTGTAAAGCTGGGTGCTAGACCCCTTACCTTCATGCAGAATCATCTCCTGTATTTAAGATACACTTTTAAATTTTGCTCTGAAAATAAAAAGCAGCCACATGTGCCGAGGAGAGCTGGGAGTTCAGATCCTGTGCAAGAAGTTGTTTTCCCACACACACATCCAGCCTGATCGGCACTAACAGCCCTGCCGCTGCGCTGTCAAGGGCAGCCACAGGCACGCCCCTGCTCTCCGGGATCTGCGGGGTTTGCTCTCGGGCAGAGGAGAGCTCCAGCCCTACCCCATCCGATGCACAGCTCATCAAAAGCTTCAGCGATAACTCACTGCTGCTTCAAGTTAATAGCAAAGTATATTGATAAAAGCTAAGGAGAGAGCGGGCGATCTTCCGGATGAGGATGCTGCTTCTGGATCCAAGTTCACTCCTGCTCGGCGGGTTACTCTGCAGGCGTGTGCCTGGTCAGGAGGACCACGCTCTGCCCCGGGCTGCAGCCACCCCAAGACACAGCGCTCACTGCCCAAATCGCTAACAGAAAGCGCTTTTGTAAGGCTTCAGTAAAAGTCCTTTTCTTTAAAAGCCGAGTACCCCTTGTGGAGACAGCCAGAAAGCCTCGGTTCCATTTCCAGCACAAACCTCTCCGTGCCTCAATCAAAGCAGGGACGTGAGCAGCCCCGGCACCCTGCAGCCGAGCCGTGGGACGCGCAGGGTGTGCAGCACACCCCGACACCCTGAGCAGCACAGCGGGGCCCAGGCGGTGCCCACGGACGCAGCCCCACCACCCACCCGCGGACGCAGCCCCCCCGCCCCCCCGCCCAGGTCGTGCCGCACACCCCGGCTGTGCGCAGGCACCTTGGCAAACGCCGCTCGGGCCCAGGCGCTGCCGGCAGACCCACACCGTGCACCCCAACGGCGCGGACGCCTTGGCAGAGACGAGCCGAGGGACGCCACCACCCGCCGCACACCCACGCAGGTCCCGCTCGGCGTGGGAAAGGCAGCCCCACGCAGGGAGAAGGGGCTGCAGCCGGGGCTTCGGCAAAGTTCCTCTGAAGAAGTTCTGCTCGTGACCTGACCCCTCCCGAGGGGGAGGTCAGCGGGGCCGGGGGCTCCGCCGCCCTCCCGCCGCCCTCGCCCCGGTGCACGGCGCTGCGCAGCCGGGCTTCCCGCTTCCAGGCGCCGCAGGCGAGAGCCGGGATGGGGAGGGGGGACCGGAGCATCCCCGCCCGGGCGCGGCGGAGCATCCCCCCCGGGCAGACAGCCAGCCCTTCTCCCGGCTCCGGGGTGCCTCCCCAGCGCGTCCCCCCCTCCGACAACTTTGCTACGGCCGCAACTCTCCCGGGCCCGCAGCCCAGCCGCCGCGGGCCGGCGGTGCCGAGGGAGCCCGGGCCGCCGCCGCTGCCCGCCCGCCCTACCTGCCCAGCCGCCCGGCTCCGCCGCCGTTTGCAGCATCCTCCCGCCGGCTGCTCGCTCCCGGCTGGGCGAGCGCGCTCCCGGAGGAGGAGGAGGAGAAGGAAGAGGAGGAGGAAGGGGGGGATGAAGGCAGCGCGCGCGCCGCCGCGTCCCCCCCCCGGCGCCGTGCGCCCGTACGGGGTGGGAGGGGGGAACCGCGGCGGCGCATCCCGGTGCTGCATCCCGCAGCGGGGCCCGGGGCCGCCGCCGCGCACCCCTCGGTCCGGGGTGCCCCGGCCTGGGACAGGGCTGCGCAGCGCCGGGGCGGGCAGCTGAGAGGGGTCTGGGAAGGCGGGGGACCCCCAGGGACCCCCTGCCCGGCTGTGCTGCCACAGCCGCCTGGGCACCCCCGGGGGGGCGCGGTGGCTCCCCAGGCCCTGTCCGCGGATCTGGGGGGTCCGTAAGGTGCTGGGGCTGGGCAGCAGAGGAGGGTGACCCAGAAGGGCTGTGGGGAGGACACCCCGATTTTGGGGCACAGAGATGTCCAGTGCCACCAGTGCCACGGAGCACGGAGGGGTCAGGTCTCAGTCCTGCCCACCGAGTTTTCCCCTTCATCTCCATGTGCTGGGACAAGGGTCCCCAGTCCCATAGCCCCAAGCGGCCGCAGACAGCCTGGCTCTCCAGGAGCTCTCGGAGGGGACAGGGGAAGTGGCCCCGCTGGCCCCGGGGGGGCTGCAGGGCTTCGCTGGCAGCAGAGCCCCCGGTCTGACCCAGAGCGCGGCTGCAGTTCCTGTGCAGACAGCTCGCAGCATGGCAGGAGAACGCCTCGCACCCTGCCTGGACAGCCTGGCCCCTCCAAAAGAGCTGGAAGAGCCCAGCTGCTCCAGGAGGATGAAACAGAGCTGGGCGGGAAGGGATGGAAGGAGGGGGCCTGCAGGGACATGCTGTGTGCTCTTAAGTCATCATAGCTGGAACGCAATGCACCTGCCAGGCAAAGGCTTCTTTGCTGTCATACAGCTGGCTTGTGCTAAGATCAACATTTTTTTGAGTGCAAAAGCATGTGTTTTCTTATTGTTGTCATTATTAATATTTTAGCAGCTCCCAGAACCTTTAAGGGGGGGCCACACAGTGTTGACACAGAAGAACAGATATAAAAAAGACCTGCTACCTGTCCCAAGGAATATACTGTCTAGACAAGTTATATAATCACATTTTGCCCTCCTCCAGGACATTTCGCAGAGGATCTCAAAGCACTTCGCAAAACTGCTAATTAAGCTTTGCAGCCTGGCTGCGAGGGAATTGCTCTGCCCTCCCGGCTCTCTGGCCAAGAGCACTCTCCTCCAGAATAGATGCACTCAGGGGCTCTTGTCTCCGGGAGCTCTCGCCCACTGCTGCTTTGCCTCCACTAAAAAGTGGAATTGATGCCAAGATGAAGAAGTCCGATCAGCCCCGTGAAGTCGCTGGCAGAGGGGTGGAGGCTGCTGGAAGCGAGGGCAGACCACGCGCTGTTCTGAGCTCCTCCGAGCGAAGGGCTGCGGCTGCAGGAGGGCTCAAGGGCCCCCCAGCTACCAGGGAGGTGGAAATGAGGAGCAGGGAGACTGGGCTTTGTGCTCCTCCCCAGCAGCTATTTCTAGGCCTCCTGATCTTGGAATACAAGCTGATGGCCCAGCACCACTGGGTTATGCCTGTCCAGAGCAAGAGCCCCTTTCCTCACTGCTACCGGAGCCAGGGTCGGGTCCTGAGGATCAGCAGTGTGGCACCGCCGAGCCTCGGCATGGCTCTCATTATAAATTACTTTGGTTTTTAAGAATCCTTTCTCCAAAGGTAGGTGCATTTATTTGCCGTGCCATCTGATTTTTACAATGTAAGGTGTTTTTTTCCTCCCTATAAATAATTACAGGCACTCTAATGGATCTCAAACCTTGCATTACCTTAGCTGTCAGGAGCTTGACAATTACGGTGTAGCCTTCCTCTCCAAGGGCTGCAGCTCCTCCACAGATTTTTTTCATTCACCTTAACCCTTACAGCCTCGTCCTGCCTCCATCACACCGCGAGGAAGGGGGCCGTACCCCCCCTTCCAGACGTGGGAACCGGGAAGCGCAGGGATGAGGCCTCTCGCCCAGCCCACATCTCCCAGCGTTCCAGCACTGGGGAGCACGGATAAGTCGCTCCCCCTCCACCGTAATTGCTGGCTTCCCCCTCCCAAAGGCAGCCGTTCACATCGCTCACAGTCTAATGCAATATTCCTCTTGCCGTCTTTCCCATCTCCTGAAGTTTTCATGGTATATTTAGCAAGCCTGCATGCAGGGATTTTTTTAATTAAACTAAACTCATGCCCATTGTAGCCTGTCCCTATGAAGGGACTGAGCCGGTGACACTTTGCTGTGTCAAAAATATGAGTGAGAATGCTGGGCAGGAGGGAGGAGGGAGCTGTTCCCAGCCGGAGGGTCGGATCCGATCGGCGCATGCAAACTGTCCTCAGCGGGACCCCCTGGGTCTGCGCCCGCCGAGGGGAGCCCAGCTCTGCTGGGCGCTGGCTCCCCACCATGCCAACACGCTTTGCTGATTAAATTCCTCACAAAAATATTTTCACTGATGTTAACTTCACGATCTGTTCTTTATTTCCCATACAACCCTGCCCAGCCCTGTCTCGCTCCTGTCTCCTTCCCACACAGACCCAGCCTCAGCTGGCTCAAAACAAACTCTAACAGGCTGCAAGTAAACTTGTTTTCCCATCCAGAAACACGGCACAAAGACAGGTCAAGGCAATCAACGCGATATGCATCTCAGCAATGCTGGCTAATCCTCCTGGAGACACCTCTTTTCTTGTGTTTAGTTCAGCTTCTCCCCGAGATATTGTTTGTGCTGAGGCCAACAGAGACTCGTCACCCTTAAACCTCTTAGTTTGCTGCAGATATTTCTGAAAACGAAGACAAATCTCTAAACAAAGAGAAGGTCGTCTCCAGCTGCACCACACAGAAATGCTGTGGGACAGATTAGCAGAAGGAACAGCACATACAAATCCTCCATCTCGCTGCAGTTGCTCACAAAGTTTCTCCCACCCCCGTGCTCATTTCTTTAGAGCAGCTTTTTGCATTCGAAAGGGAAGAAATGAGCCTACCAGGGAGAAAGCCTTTTGTGATCTGCCCCAGGCCAGCTCCGTGCCAGAGGCAGTGGCTTTGCTGGGCAGAGCACAGTGCTGAGCCCCAGCATCGGCCTGAGTTTGCTCCTCTAACATGTTCCTTCGGAGTCAGCCTCTTCCCGCTGGGGAACAGGCGCTCATCAGGGCTGAAGCTTCACCTTTCCTTGTGTTCGCGGAGTTCAGCAGCTCCATGTTCAGTAAATAAGAAGTTTTACAATTAACCCAATGTACTACATCTTCACGGCAGCGAGGGAGCTGCATTATCGGCCCCGCCAGCTCCGAGCATCTCACCGCGCAGGGAGGTGCTGGCGCTGCCCGGGGATGCCGCGGTGGCACCTTGCCGGTGAGCCGGGTGGGGGTAATGGAGGAGCCAAAGGCTGTCCCGGTCACGATGCCATTGAGACATTTCCAATCCCAAAGGTGGAGCCACAGGACCACGAACCCTGCCCATATCCTGCCCGGAGAGCCCCAGGCTGCTGCACAGCATCAGGGTCCCAAATCACCAGCAGATAGGGAAGGGGACGACGAGGAGGAGCCCACCTTCGAAAATCACAGTCTAGACCCTCAGCTACACCCGCTTCAAGGCACCACTGCAAGCACCTGTGACAGACCGGGAGAGACAGCAAGTGAGAGTCTTTGAAACCAATTTTAAGCAGCTGATTATTGCAAAGCCCTTCCCACACTGGCCAGCTCTGCGAGGAGCAGCCCTGAGCGTGCAGCCTGAGCCGCCGGCGCTGAGCCATCCCAGGCTGCTGGCCCTTGCCCGCGCATGTCCCTGCACAGAGCCTGTCTGCAAACACTGGGGCGCGGAGCCGGTGCCATCACTGGCTGCTGCTGCCAGTGCAGCAACTTGTGCGTGATTCATGAGCAACAGATCCCCCCAAAATGGCTGTGCAGGGTCTGCTGCGCCCCGTGGAGACGTGAGTCGGCAGGTCAGGTGCTGCCAAAGTGCCCCCCGAGAGAGCCCAGCCAGGGTCCAGAGCCCCCCAGCCCCAGCCTCCTCCAGGCAAGCTGCCACCCAGGGCCTGAAGGTTTCTCCGAGGGGAGGAGGGCCCCCTCCTGCAGCACCCGCAGGGGTCCCACTGGCACTGGCTGGCTGCGGTGCCGGCTCTCCGGGCACAGCCAAGAGCTGTTCGTCCCCTTCCCCAGCATCGCTGCCTCCCACGCGGCAGGGGACCTGTGACAGGCAGAGCCTCTCCCTGCCCAGGCTTCTGGGCACCAAGGCCCACGGGAGTCGGGTGGGCAGAGGAGGGGCCATGCCGCAGGAACCGAGCCAGGGTCCCGCAGCCCGGGAAGGTCGGCGCGGGGCAGCTCAGCCCCAGCATCGCTTTCCAGGAAGCTTCGCTGGCTCCTCAGCCACCGCGCTGAGCTGCGCCAAGCTGCTCCGGCAGCTGCCGTGGCCGTTCAGCAGCTGTTAAGCCTATAATTGCTCATTGAGTCATAATTTTTTTTTTTTTGGTGAAAGCAGCACTGTCAGGGAATTAAAATTTTTTCAAAAGCCCATAAAGATTTCATAAATGTTTCAGATCCAGATCAATGCGGGTTAGCATCTTTACAGCCAGGAGAAGGGGGCAGGAGATGGGGAGACGGGCAGCAGAACGTCTTAACAGCCATAGCTGGTTAAAGAAACAACACTGACAGGCGGCCCTGGCCCACGGGAAGTCGTCCCTGCCTTTGTGCTGAGGCTGCACTGACCCTGCCTGCCCCTCCGGCACGGGGCAGGATTGGTCCCAGTCGATAGCCTGAGTGCAAGGGCCCATCTTTGGTGGGCTCCAGGTTGTTCGCCTTAAATTCCCATGGCGTGCTGCTGATGTGGGCGGTGGAGCACCGGGATGCAGGCACAGCAGCACCAACCAGCCTCCAGGAGAGCGAGAAGCCAACACGGGGCGAGCGCGGCCGCCCGGCCCCAAGCAATAGCAGTATCTTGGCTCTCACGCCTGTGCTGCACCCGTTAGCTGAATTAGCAAATTACCTGGCTCTGGCCAGATGCGGTGATCGGACCTGGCAGTCAGCGCAGACAGGGAAGGCACCAGCCCGGCAAACGCCTGCATTTGGATTCAGAGGAGCCCACAGTGTCCTCAGGGGCAAAGGTTTGCACTCTGTAAGAGTTGTAAAAATGGGATAAGCTTTTCCATTTATACAGCCCTTTCCACACGAGCACTTTGCAAATAGCTCGTTAATTAAATCTCAGCGCTCTTCTTCTAGGTAAGGCCGTTACCAGCAGCACTCCAGGGCGTGTGGTTTGAAGATCAACCTGTGGTCCAGCAGCACCTTCCTGTTGCTTTTAAGGACAGGGCAAGAGCGCTGGGACAGTGACCTGTCTGTGCATCTGTCCCCACGCCCGACGGACGCCTCGCCTCCGCGGTGACGGCTGCACTTCTGCCACCGAGCTCTGGCTCCACCAGCACATCACCGGGCAGCAGGACGAGGGCAGAGACTCGGCCCAGGTGCCAGAGGGGTCAGTCACCCAAATGCCTGCATTGTCACAGCTACCACAGCGCATGAGGCGCCTGCCTGTTTCACTGCAACCCTTGCACCACTGGGGTTGTTTGGTTGGGAGCAAAAGGGAGGATGAAAACCTCAAAGCCATCTCAGGGTGTATCAAAATCTTGGGCACAAGAGATGCCTAACTTGAGCCTACAAAAGCTCGAGGCAAAGAGTGTGCTAGCAAAACCTCTGGAAACCAAAAGCAACAAGAGGAGCGTACTATCCGTCACGGAAATGCTGGGGAGTTGGAGTCTGTCCCTCGGTCCTGGGGAGCTGGGTTATGAATTCTGAATGTTCACAGCAGCTGATGCTCTGCAGCTCTGCTGATCCCACACCGGGCATGCGGTGTCTGTCCCTGCGACCAGGCAGTGCAGCCGTGCTCGGCGCGGGGGCCCTGGTCCCGCAGAGCGGTCTGGAGGCTGCCCCGCAGCAGGGGTGCTCCAGCCCCACGGCAGAGATGCTCCCACCCCATGGCGGGACAGAGCTGGCGGCCGTGCACGTGGTCCAGCGCCCGCCCTCGTCACCCTGCGGCAGCTGAGAGGAGCAGGGGCTGTTGCATGACTTCAAGAACAAGCAATAGGGACAACCGAGCCCAAAAGGGGTTGTTGTGGGCAATGCTTCACGTTTAGAGGTTACCGAGGCACCACAGGCTCCTGCCGGCAGCCCCTGCTCCATCCCGGGCACCCACTATTTTTAGTGCAAGTGTGGAGCCGCCTTTGATCATCCCTCTTAGCTTTGTAAAATATCCAGGCCAGATGAGCGCGTCACACAGCCTCCGCGGCACGGCTCCACCGAAACGCACTTTGCAAGGAAGGGCTCAGGGACGCTGGCTGCTGCCGGTGGGGCYGTGCCACGGGGAGGAACCCGGCATCTCAGGGGTCATGGACCCACCTGCCTCTGGAGGTTAAACATGCCCAGGGCAGCCGTGCCCCCGCACCCCTGGCAGAGCCGGCTGTGCGGACAGCCTGGTTTGCACCCCAGGATCTGCACAGCCACCAGCACCCTGCACCCATGGGTGCTGCAGGAAGTACAACGGGCCCTGTTTTCTAACCGGGGTGCAGAAGCGAGAGCACAAATGGGTCAGAGCCAGCGCTGCCGGGGGGTTCAGCACGAGACAGGCTTTCTGCCAAGCTGAGCGCCCGTTCGGGTACCCATGGGTGCCGGAAACCCCTCACCGGCTGCAGGGACCACAGAGGGACCCCCGGCACCGGCTCCTGGAAACCGCCCCCCCCCCCCCCCCCCCTCAGCCACCCCCATTACCGCTCGCCCTCATGGCCCCGTGCCAGCGCCGGGCACCGCTGCCTCGGCCACGGCATCAGCTCCTGAGAGGCTGCCTGAGTGAAAAAGGCACCAATAACTCATCGTTAGTGGAGAGACTTCTATTATTTTATGGCAGTTGTTCTTTCCTTCCTATTGTAACTTTTAATTAAAATCTACAGAAGGAAGATAACTAGTCCCTCTGCATAATTGTGGGGAGTAAATTTTATTGTAAAGAAAAGTGGTTTTAATTTTTAATAGACTTATTTTTAAGGAAGAGCAACACTTTGAAGGGAGCTGTGAGCCCTGGTAACATTATCAAAGGCGAGGAGAGGAACAAAGATGGATTTATTACATGTTCCCTATAAAACTGTTATTTTAGGGGAGTTTTGTGCTTCCTCCTAATGAGAGATGAATTGCACCAGCTTCGTTTGCTGTAGGAGGAAAATTAAAATGAAACTGATAAGGGGCCCAGCCTCTAGCTTCTGACTTACCTCCCAATTATAAATGAAAGCTCACAGGCATTCCAGAGATGGGACTTGATGTCTACATTAATTATAAATAAATTATCTACACTTAATGTTTAAATGAAATTCCAGATAAAGCTTTATATTTAGAAGAGCACTGCATCAGTGCATAAATATTTATGCGAGGAGTCTGGATCAACTGTGGCTGCTTTGGCGTGACATCGGAGCAGAGCCGGAGTGGGGAGCCCCGGCTGGGCGCTCGCGGGGAGCGGAGCAGGGCCGAGCCCGCCGGTGCCAGGAGGGGAGCAGGACAGTCGGGTCTCAAACCCAAAACACCACCGGTGTTTGGAGAGGGGAGGTAGCAGGACGCATTGGGGCTGCGCCAGGCTGACGCTGGCCACGTGCGGAGCAGCGGAGGCATCCCCTGCACGTGGCCAGGGTGGCCGATGACAGTGGCTTCTCCCCATCTTTCTCCAGCCCCCAAGACCCAGCRGCCACACCCCAGTGGGACACCTGAAACACGTGGTGCCGGAACCAGAGCGAGCCTTGCCCTCGCATCACAGAGCAGGGGGACACGCTGGAGCTCTATGGGGAGCAGCACTGGCCCCAGGCGGTGCCTCAGGTCACAGCAGCAGGGAACCAGCACCGTAAGCCCAGTGGTCCCAGCCCAAGTGGGGGCTTCGTGCTGGCAGCATGGGCAGCCCCCGCAAGTCCCTGGCTGGTGGATCACAGCAGCTTTTGCAGGGGACGGCTGGATGGGCTGGGCAGCAGCAGGGCCACGGGAAGAAGTCTGGGTCCATGCCGGGGGGACAGCTGCTCCCCCAACCCCACAGACCCCTCGCTGCCACCGGAGCCGCACGCACTTGCCGGTTCCCAAAGGATTCTGCTGCCTCCAGGGCTCAGGAAACACCACCAAGGCCAATTCCATCCCAGCAGCAGAAATAACCATTTCCCCACAGAACAAACCTAGTTCTCTCTTCCTTCCCTGCCCCCAGACAACCCTCAGCCCCAGAAACCACCAACCTCCCCAGCACCACAGCAGCGCCGCTCACCTTTAAAGCCTCAGCCCCAGGTGGGGGAGGCTGAACAGCCCCACCTGGGCACGGGGGCTCTGCTGCCCTGCCTGCTCCGCTGCCTGCACTGCGGGGGAGCAGCAGGAGGTAAACTGAGGCAGAGAGAAAAGCTGTGATTTGCTCAACACCTTCTAGTATTAACCCCAACCACTTTACCAACATGGACAATATGTTTTATAACAGAAAATAAATGCTATTTTCGGTCGTGCCCTGTCCCTGCCGTCCCAGGACCATCCCCCAGCTGCCCCCACCTGTGCCCCGAGCCCTCAGTCCTGATAGCGACAGGCCATTTCAGAGCTCTTCAGTTCCCCAGCAGCAAGAAGGGGACATCATCCATGCTGCAGCATTTTTCACAGCTTCTCCTCAGCTGCCGCAGAAAGTTTTACAGCTCGCATAGGCTTGCTGTTTGGCTCAGGCTTAAAAGGAGACATTTTTTTACGCTTTAATGGAGCTGGAGTGGAAGAGGAGAAATTTGACAGGCCTGTGGCTCAAAGCTGTGTAGAGAAACAGTAAAAGAGAATAAATAAAAGATGATTGAAATCGTTCAGCCCCCGGTCACTTGTGCAGAAGTTCAGCCAAGGTCCAGGCGGGATCCAGCATCCTAAGCAGCCACTGCCGAGGTGGGACATCATCCCCAGGGACACAGGGAGCAGCCCGTGCCAGCAGCCGGCCGTGAGCACCCAGGCTGCTGCCAAGTACCGATGGGAAGCCCAAAGGAAGAGCCCTTGTCCCTGTGGTCGTGCGCTCCCAGCCAGCCCCCCAGAGCTGCTTCATGCCATCGAAAATCCGGGAGGCAGCAGCTTTCCAGGGGACTGAACACGTTTGTCCGATTTCTTCTCACTGCCTGCCTGAGCCCTGGCTGCCAGCCCCCCACAGCATGTGCCAGTCCCTCACCAGTGTGTGCCAGCCCCCCACCAGTGTGTGCCAGCCCCCCACCAGTGCATGCCAGCCCCCCACAGTGTGTGCCAGTCCCTCACCAGTGTGTGCCAGCCCCCCGCAGTGCGTGCCAGCCCCCCAAAGTGCGTGCCAGCCCCTCACCAGTGCGTGCCAGCCCCCCACCAGTGCGTGCCAGCCCCCCACAGCATGTGCCAGCCCCCGCCGCAGCCCAGGCTGCCAGCATGTTTTATTAACGCACCTTCCTGCTTGCTGATGCTGCTGTTTGCTCCCCAGCTGCCGGCGTGCCAGGCAGCTTCCTGTACCAGCCCGAGAGCAAGGCAGGGGAGCAGGGACACAGCTGATGCCAGGCGACATACTGGAAAATAAATAAACAGCACATCAGAGTATGAGCCCTCCTGCCTCACCGCACGGCTCTGCCCAGGCAGCCTCTGCCTCAAGACTACAGGATTTCATCTCCCATCCCTGCCATGCTGGACGGGCTGGGGGCTGAGCATCGTGGGGCTCCTCTGGTCTCCTGGGAAAGATCCTCTCCTCCCTGCACCACCCCGCAGCTGAGCTCTGCTGGGCCTCAACTGGCATGTCGGCATGGCACTGGGCTGAGCTCTCTGCAGGCTTGCAGGCAGCCTGGAAAAAATCTGTGCTAATTCCCTGACTCCAAGAGTCACGTTCGTCCGTCCTGCCAAACACTGCCATGGCCACGGATGCTGCTCCTGGGCCCCCGCGTCCCCAGGGCTGTTCCTTGGCAGTGCCGTTTCACCCAGGATTAGCTGAAGCGCAGGGAGAAGTGGTGCCCGACTGCCTCTTCCCTTCAGGAGCGGCTGTTGTGCAAACTGGCTGCTGCAACCCCCCTGCCTGCACAGATTCAGGCACTGCCAGTGCCCTGCCTGCTCCAGTCTCCCATGTCAGGCAGGACACACGTGGGACACAGCAGAGCACGGGGACCACACAGAGCATCCCGGCCACGGCAGAGCATCCTGGCCAGGACAGAGCATCCCGGCTATGGAATAGCATCCCGACCACAGCAGAGCATGCATGCGTGACCCATTGGTGAGCGTTGGGCAGGCAGAGCCTGGAGCAGTCGGCCCAGGAGTTGCAGCAGGGTCACCTTCGGTATCGCAGCGCTGCACAGTCCTCGCTCTGCAACGGGAGCGGTATCTCATTTCTTCCTCAATTAGCTCCTGATTATCAGTGTCCCAGGGCCCCTTTCCAGTCTCTGTTTAATGCACCATTAATAATTCATTTCTCAGATAGCAAGAATGCAGCGCGAGGTTAGGGCTTTGTGACTAATAAGTACCAGAGCAACACTCATCTCCAAGGGACAAATGACGGGAACAAAAATAAAGCAAAAGAATCAAAGATAATATGTTTTGTGGCCTTTAATCAAACACTGGATAAAGGGTTTGATTACTCAGGTGAAGAACACACAGGCACACTCCTCCCTGGCAGCCACAGGCTGCTGGGCTCCCACGCCTCACGGACACTGCCGCAGCCTCGCCGGCACCGGCACTGTCCCACCACCTTCCTGGTGGCGGAGAGGGAAACTGAGGCTCCTCGAGGCAAAACTTGGGCAGTCACCAAGCCAAAGCAGGGGCTGGCCCACACTGCCCGCACCGCTCCCAGGGCTGGAGGTTCAGGTGCAAGCTGGATCTTTCCTCAAGCTGGAAAATCCCAGGCAGCCAGATTTCCCCAGTGCCCGGCCCTAACTGTTGGTCCCTGGGACAGAGAGAGGAGCCAGAAATCCTGGCCTTTTCCTGGAAAACCCTGGATGTCTCCTCAGAAGCCCCAAATGCCCCGGCCCCTCTGTGGGGGCTTTGGGGATGGGTGGGAGGCACAGCCCGACCTGACCAAGGGGCTGTGATGTCCCACTGTGCAGTCCAAGGCTCTGCACTGCGTCGGGGAGGGTAAATGACATTGAAGAACTTCCAGGAACATGCTTAAATATGCATTTTTTTCCCCCAAAGCTGCTGAGCATCCCAGGCTTCAGTGACAGAAAGTACAAACCAGACCTGCCCGACTGCGCAGCCAGCGTGCAGGAGCCTCTGCGTTACATGTGCCGTCTCTCCTGTGAGCCTGGCAAGTGCTGCCCTCTCGCATAAAACACGAAAAGGACTTAAAAACCATGACTGGAGTTTGCTCAAATTGCAGAGTGGCATGTGGTCCCACATGGGATGGGAAGGAGAAGCAGCTCCTTGCTCTCCCACTGCCGCCGCCTGCCATGCCCTGTTTTGGGTAATAGCAGATAAACCGTGGGAGGGAAACGAACAAACAAACAAACAAAAACCTTCCGCCAAAATAACCACAGCTGCAGGAGGAGAAGCAGCCGGGTGGCGTGCGAGGCGTGATGGACTGGGAGCACCCGCCAGGCCGACAGTGACAGCGCGGCCCACGGCCCTGGGTGCAAAACCTCCTGCCTCTTTATACACGAACCCGCAACTGCAGCCGGCAGCACCGGCGTGGGGCAGGAGACCAGGACTGGGTATTCCCAGACCACTGCTCCGAATGGGAGGGGAGAGCTGTTGGCATGTTGAATGCCGAGGGGTCGGTGTCTGGAACGGGTGGGATGAGCAGCACGCCCGTCGCATCCGTTCCCAACGCTGGGCTGGGCAGCAGCAGTTGGGGATGTTTCTGCAGTGGCTTGGGGCAATGGGCACGTCGGGACAAGGCTTTCCTGGCCGGGCAGCGCAGCTGGGCTGGGGAGCCTGCGCTGCCCGCAGGGCTCTGCCCGCCAAGGGGCAGGAAGAAGGGCAGAGCCAGCGCTGGCCGCGGAGCGCGGTGAGGAGCCATGCGGTGTGTTGGCAGCTGCACATTAAGTGTGACAGGTTTCTGACAGATCCAATTATAAAGCCAGGTCTCAGCAGAATTGCAGCCCTGAGATTTAGTGCATGAAATTTTGTTTGGGAATTTTCCGATATTGCAGCTTGTGCCGCAGGTCCCCAGGGGCCCCGGGCTGTGCTGGCACCTGCCAAGCCGTCCCTGGGTCTCACCCCCACCATGCTGCATCCCCTCCCTTCCCCGCGTCCTGCCGATGCACAGGCCAAATGAAGAGAGTCACCTAAAAAATGGCAAGAATAAGAGAGGCAAAACCCCCGGCAGCGCTGGAGAAGGGGGATTCCTGCAGCCTCCCTGCTCTTCTGCCCAATGGAGACATGCCCTGGCCTCAGCCCTGACTGCCGCATGCCGGGATCATCCCTGCCCCTGCACAGCCCCAGGGACAGCGGGGCTGGGATCATGCATGGACTATGGGCTGTAAATCACTCGGGCTTCCAGTAGCTGAGGATCTGCCCAGTCTTTTGCCGCACAGGTAGGGCACTGAGAGGGCAGTGCTGTGCCCTGGTGCTGACAGTGGATCCTGAGATTGCAGGTGGGGAGGAAGCTTGGGATGAAAGCCGGCAAGTCTGCAGCACCGCAGCCGTCGGATCAGAGCTGCATCACTGTCCCCTGGCTCTGGAACCTGGGAGCTGTTGGGAAGACAGATTTGCTTTCACACCTGCAAGGCTGTTCCATCCTCTGCTGTCCACAGCTGAGCCCAGGCCGGCAGGTGCTGGGGCYGCTCCGTCGCTGCCTGGGGGCTGGGAGCCTCCCCCTCTCCAGCCCCCGGCATTTGTGCCCTCCTCGGGGGCATCTGGTGAATGGCTGCAGCCCCTGCCGCGAGCCCAGCAGATCAGCCCCTGCGCACATGCACCCCTCACGGCTGGGCAATGGGTTCGTCTCATCCAGCCACGGCTGCGCCCAGCACCCCGGGCGCAGGCTGCAGCAGTTACACGAGTGCCACCCAGCAGGAACACCTCCCCGAGCCCCCTGGGACAAGCAGCCCCTGGTCTCTGCATCCCCATCACGGTGCCGGTGGGGACCCGTGGGCAGCAGAGGCAGTGCTGCCCCTGCAGCGCCCTGGGCACGTGCCTCCCTGTGCCACCGGCACGGCTGGCATCGCTCGGCCACATGCCAGGGAGCTTTTTTAGCCTAAGCAGAATAAAACCGCAGTGATTATATTTCCTGCCTCCCCGCTTGGGGCGGGAGGGAAATTGTTTGATGCTAATCCCCTTGTTTAATCCACCGGCAACCTGACATGCTAACAGTCAAGATTAACTCCYGGTGGGGAATTGTTAGACGTGCAGCCGCTGGTCGTGGGGACGGCGGAGCAGAGCAAGACGAGGACGTCCCCGCACGCTTTGTGGGCTCCCACRTGCTCCCAGCAGCAGAGGACAGGGGAGGTAGAAGCAGCATGGAGAGAGGGCTTTTGGTTTTCAGGATCAAGTTCCTCCACGATGAGCAGTTTTCACCAGGCTGGAATTTCCCCTGGTACAGAAAGGGAGGCTCCAGCTGTCCCAGGAAAGGTCACCTCGGGGGCTGACGTGCTCCTGGGCTCTGGCAGAGATACTGTGTGACAGCGAGATTTTCAGATGTGCCTGGGAAGGAAAATTCGGTCCCCCATCCCTCTCGCCCACGGATGCCACCGGACTCATCCTGCTGCTGCCCAAGCTCACGTCCGCGCAGGCCCAGAGCTGCAGGGGCAGGGCAGAGCAGCCCCCTGGGTCAGGACCCCCGGCCACAGGCACCCACGGTCCAGCCAGGGCATTGCTTTGAGAAAGGTGCCCAGGGATCCTGCTCCAGCTGCTCTGCGCCCTCCTTGCTGCAGACCTGCGCCTGATTTTGAGTTTCAATTTGTCTGACTTTATCTTCAAGCCCTCAGTTCTTATTATTCATCTCTCAGCTAAGTTAGAGAGCCCTTTAATACCTGGCAGTTTTCTCCCTGGGAAGGTACTTGCACACTGTAATCAAGTCACATCTCAGGCTACTTTTTGATAAGCTAAACAGATTGAGCTCTAAGTCTCTGCTAAACACCCAGCCTCAGGAAAGGGCCAATCTGAGGCACTGCCAAGCAGAGTGGAGCCAGGTTTTTTTTTCAGCTGGTGCATTGAAAGGTGAATTGTCACTTTCTGATGCACTGATGATAAATGAAATGGGCTGTATAAAAATAAATCATTGCATTGCCCTTGCTCTGGAGAGGTCTGTGAGCACACACGGCTGCCAGAGGCACAAGGGGTGCTGGGGAAGGAGGATGTGGGTGCTTCTGGGGCTGTGCCCATCCCCACGCCAAGCCCTGGCCTGGCAGCCTGTGGGAAGCTCACCTACAAAAGAGCAGGTAGAAAACACCTTTGCTGCACTTTTGCCAGCAAAACTTGCTGCAGCAGCTGTTTGCTGTGGGTCTAATGGTGCCTGTCTCCACTTACAGGCAGGGAGTTATGATGGCCAGGAACGTAAGTGCTTCAGGGAGCTGAGATAAGCAAAGATGCTTTGAGCCACAGACTTAAATCCAGAGGTTATTGACAGGGGATGTGTCAGTGCACAAGAACTGGTCCAGCAGCCCTCTCTAATACCCAGTTATTGACAGGGCAATTGGAGTGATGAAGTGGGGCTTCAGATGGTTTAATCACAGGACAAGCCTGCCTGGCRCTGCCCGAAGGGCTGGGTACATCTGTCGCTCTCCACAGTCACCGCCATGCTGTGCCGCAGGGGGGGCAGCAGCGAGGTGGCACAGGGCAGGGTGCAGCCCCCTTGGGGGAGCCCGGCCCTGGGCTGTGTGAGGAGGGGGGGGAGCAGAGGGCCCCCCCAGTCGGGGGTCTGACCCACAGGGAGAGGACGAGCGGTGCAAAGCAAAGACACTATGCCGCTGCATGGGGAGAGCCTGCCGGGAGCAGACTGGGGCTGGGGACACGCTCAGGCAGCCCCATGACACGCAGACCTGGTCAGACACGAACTTTCAGCCTCCCTGAGTCCCTGTGGCTCCGAAGCCAGTTTATCAGCACACTCCAGACCCGATCGATGCGGGAGTGACCTGAATGGCTGATCAGAGGGGAGCAGCCACTGCCTCTGCCCTGGGCTGAGGGATGCAGCGACAGCGCACTCGGAGGAGGCTGCCCGTGACAGCCAGGGCGGATTAATGGGGGTCGCAGGGATGCATGTCCCCACACCCTCACGCAGGCTGGCCCAGCCACAGGCAGCCTGGGGACTCAGCCACACAAGGCTGGCTCTGAAGGACGCCAGCTCTGAAGGACACCGGCTCTGAAGGATGCTGGCTCTGAAGGACGCCAGCCAAGGTCACAGCACCGATCGCTGCAGCTCGGCTGCTCCCTGCCACCAGGCCCAAGGTGACCGAGCCCCCAGGAAGGAGAAGCCAGATGGGGCTGGTGTTAAAGCAGAGATGCACAGGGAGGAACAAGCAAAGGCTGGATGCAGACCCACTTGCAAAACCCGCAGAGTCCCACAGAGCGATGCTGTCCTGGCCCTGTATCCCATGGGGTCGGGTACACCCCCTCAAAAATGGGCGAGTTTGGATCAATGTTGCAGAAATTCTGGTTTTGGGCACCAAAGTGGACAACCAGATCTATCTAGGCTGGTGAGGGGTCGTACCACCCAGTGCTGCAGGCACCCATCAGGTTAACTCACAGCCTGGATTCTCTGAGCACAAATCAGGGCAATTTGTGCCTAGCAAAACAATCTGGGGTCCCTGCAGGAGGGATTCTGCCTGGGGAGAGGTAGGAGAGGCCATCCCAGCCCACAGAGAGCTACAAATAACCCAAACGGCCTCATTACCGAGTTTCTGATGAACAGGAGTTTGGTTCCATGTTTCCCCCGGGGCTAACTCCACCTGAAACTGGGCTATGCCTCATTACGGCAGAAGCCGCTGCGTTCAAAGTCAGGCAGGAGCAGCACGCTTGCTCCAAGCACGCATCCCTATTGGAGTTAACCGCCGGCAGCAGCCCACGGCGAGGAGCCCCGATGGCCGCAGTGCCGGGGTACCGCGCTCCCAGGGGTGGCTGCCCAGAGGGGGGACGAGTTTTGGGTAGAGATCACGCTCAGGCATCCAGGTGCCCCTGCCTGCGCCGGCAGCCATCGGTGCCCGCTGGAAAAGCCGCCCCTCGCCCTTTGCGGGAGCTCCTTGTGCCCAGCAGGACCGGGCTGGGAGCACGGACAGACCGCGGCCCCCCGAGCGCTCCCGCCTCCCCCCGCACCCCCCGGGGCGCCCGGAGCGACCCGTAACCCGCCGAGCAACCGCGCTGCTTACCGGGGCGGGAGGTCCCCGGGCCGGCACCGACACGCGTGGCCGGATCCCGCGGGCAAGGGGCACGCACGGAGCGGCGGGTGCGAGCGCCGCAGCCTCCCCGCCGCCCGCCGGGCTCCGGCTGAGCATCCTCCCGCCGGAGGGCAGCACCYCCCGGGCCGGGCCGGGCCCGCTGTGCCGGGCGTTCCCCGGCTCCCCGGGCATCGCCCTCATCCCAAGGCCGGGCCGGGCCGGGGCTTCCCTCTAGCGACCGTCGGCGGGAGAGCACGCCGGGGGGACGCGGGATCCGAGGCTGCAGCATCCCGGCCCGGCCGCGGGGACCCCGAGCCCCCGGCACCGAAACCCCGCCGAGGCCGGCCCGTGCCCGGGCACCTGCCGCAAGCCCTGCGGCTCCCTCAGCCTCCCCGGCTCGGAAGCAAGGGGCCCGGCGAGCCCTGCTTCCCCGGGGCGGCCCCAGCTCAGCCCCCAGGGACACCCGGAGCTGCCGGAGCAGGGCCAGGGGCACACAACCCCTTCCCTGAGCCCGGGCGCCCAGGCAGGGCGACTCCGGCCACACTGTGCTGGCTGCCCCTTTCAGCCTCAGCAGCCCTTTCATTCTACCAGAAGGTCAAATCCACCCGCAGCTCCAGGCTGCGTTCCTGCAGGGCTGAGCTGCCCCAGAGGGGCTGAGGCTCGGGAAGGTTTGGTCTGGGGAGGGTGGGTGAGGTGGGTTGCTCAGGCCAGTGTCTGCGGGGAGGGGGTAGGACTGAGGCTGCCCCACACATGCGACTTGCTCCAGGCACTCACAGGTGCCTCCCTGGGGACCCCTGCACTGCCAGTGCGGTGCGCGGTGGGACCTGGCTCTCCAGCAGGCGATGGGGTCGTCCAGCTCTGGTGCGAGGGCTGTCCTGCATTGAACCTGCCTGCGCACAATGAGCTCTTGCGATGAATGAAACCGCCGACACTTCCCTCGTTCCCAGCGCACACACCCATTTTTAATGGAGGACCATCGAACTCACAAAGCAGACCAGAAGCTGCCAGAGAAACGCTGGGCCATGTCCTGGGCCCATGTGAAATGGCTGGTTCTCCTGGCAGGGCGGCGTACCGGCCATGGAGACAGCACCCCGAGCCCAGCAGCGCTGTGGGGCAGGAGAGGAAGGCAGCGGCACAGGGAGCCGCTGCCAGCAGGCAGGGAAGAGTTCGGGTGCTTTCCCATCCCAGTGTCTCATCCTTTCTGCGTGGGCACAGCAAAGCCTCCTCCTGCAGTCACGGGCACTAGCAAGGGATGAGTTGGCAGCTCAGTCTGGCAAGGAAAAGGGCAGCGAGCCATGGCTCACTGTCTGCACGGGCCTGGAGGGAGGGTCCCATGCTGAGGGTGACAGGAAGGGTCCCACTATCATAGGAGGTGGCGTGGGAATAGTCCTCTTCTGAGCAGAACCTGTGCTAGAAGGACTGGCTGTGGGTGCTGGAGCAGTACTCCAGGTAGTCAAACTCCTTGATGGGGAACGTCACAGCACTCCACTTCTTGTACTTCCTCTTCTCAGCCGGTGTCTCCACCACGAAGTTTTTGATGCAGAGGATGGGCAGCTTCACCTGCCGGTAGATCATCTCCATTCCCCAGTCCTGTGTGGGCAGGGAAGGGACAGTCACGCAGCCCGTGGCACAGCATCCCAGGGCTGCAGGGCCATGCACACCTGGGATGGAGGCAGCTCCTTGCTCCCAGGGTACGTCCCCCTTTGGAGACAACTGCCCGTGTCCATGTCCCGCATGCACAGCATGCACATCACACGGGCATGTGCTGAAGGGAGATACAGCTCCATTCCTCAGCCAGGAGCTGGGGCACAAGGCATGGCCCCTCCTGCCCCTCCAACTCTGACCGGGCTGCAGCTGCGGGGGGATTGCCGCACTCACCTGGTTGCACTCACTGCATGCGATGCAGCAGCCGGGCTCCCAGTCCTTGAAAGCCCGCTGGAACTTTATTTTCCCAGAGGAAACTCTGTAATACAACCTGCAAGGAAGGGACCGAAAGACACTCTAAGGACGATGGTCCAGGGGACAGAAACGGGGGTGTGCTACCATAGTTGCACAGTCCTACAAAGCCCCCACGACTTCCCTGGACAGGTGTCCCCAGGAAAGAGCTGGCAGCAGACTGCTGCCACCCCCTGCCCGTCCTAGCTGGAGTCTGTGGCACCTCGTGCACGTGACGTCTGACAGACGGGCTCTGCCCGCTCGCCCCTGCCAGCGCYCAGCTCCTACCTGAAGTTGGGGTTGATGTTAACGTGGTGCATGCCCTCCACGGTGCGGATGTCGCTGCCGCGGCACACCGCTGCGTTGCAGTTGACGCAGTAGAGGTAAACAGCATCTGGGTCGTGCAGCTGCCGCCTCTCGCTGATCCTGGCCTCCTTCATTAGCCAGCTGACAACTGCAGCTCGCTGCAGCTCCCTGATCTGCAGAGGGCAGGGGGAGGCAGGACAGTGGGGACGACGGGGGTCAGTGCAGGGCAATGGGCACGGACAGATGGCAGACACGGCAAGACACACGGCCACGGAGAGATGTACTGTCCCAGAGAGCGCAAGCCGCAGAGCAGGATGGGCAGGACAGGATGGGCAGGACAGGATGGGCAAGCACTGCCCCATCCACCTGATGCTACCCCCTCCCAGGAGCTGGTGCTGCCCCAAGGGGAGAGCAGGCAGCCAAAACCAGGGCGCAGAGGGCTGTGCCCAAGCAGCAGACGCGGGCAGGAGCTGCCTGGCCCTCCTAGTGCTCAGGGCAGCGCCCAGCGCTCACCTTGAGGCGGTACTCCTGCTCAGGCATGGCTTGCACCGCTCTGATCGCCCTCTCCATGAGCTCCACAAGGTCCTCATTGAGCAGCTCACGGGAGACCTCTCTGCTGTTGGCTTTGGCGAGGACGGAGTAGACGCTGTTCTCAGCACGGGCACGGCCCCGGGCCTGCAGCGGAAGGGCCAAACGCTGCGGTCAGCAGAGGAGGGCCGTGGCCGACCCCTCCTGCCCCCCCATGTCACCCCGCGAGGATGGATCCTCCCCTCACCAAGGAGATGTTCTGCCAGGGGCTGGGCTCATCCCCAGGGAGCTGCCAGCTGGCACGAGATGCGAGAGCCCCCGTGTCTCACCCCCGTGGCTTTGGGGCGTCCCAGCAGGCTGCCCCCAAAAGGCAGAGTGGCCGGAGGGAGCCCCGGCAGCTACCTGCATCATGGCGATCTCATTGGTCATCAGCCCGTAGCGGACCACGATGTTGCACTCAGGGATATCCAGGCCCTCCTCAGCCACGCTGGTCGAGAAGAGCAGGTTGAGGGCTCCCTCGCGGAACAGCTTGATCACATCCTGCTGCTCGTTCTGGGGGGAGAGGYGAGTAACGATTCAGCAGCTGCACAGGGCTCCGAGCCCCAGGCAGCACCCACAGCACCCACAAAGTGTGCAGAGAGGGTTAGGGCCAGATCCCTCCTGGGACCCTGTCCAGCTCCTTCCCACCCTCTGCTCACCTGCGTCATGTGCCTGGTCTGGTTGCTGTAGCCGGCGCCGGTGAGGACAGCAGCCCTGATGTGCTGGCCGCAGAGCGTGGCCGTGTCCTGCAGCCAGCTGAGCAGGCTGTGGGCGCTCTGCCGGGTCTTGGTGAAGACGATGCCGCGAGAAGCGCCCAGGGGCTGGAAGTGCTCCCGCAGGATCTCCTCCAGCTTGCCCAGCCTGGGGTTCTCATAGCGCCGGTCCCCGGAGAGCGCCTGCAGGCTCGTCCTGTTCTCTGTGCAGGCGAGCAGGGTGTCAGGGGGGCTCCCCGCCCCCCCAGATGCAGTCAGCACCAACCCCCCTCCAGGCCCCTCCATTACCCTCAAACGTGGCGGTGAGGAACTGTTCGGTGGGGTCCTTCGTGTCCCGCTCGGTGGCGTAGAACTGCTGGAGGCTCTGGAAGGCGTCGATCATCCGCACCGTGTCGTTGATCAGCAAAGCGTCGTTGTACTTGCGCAGGTGCAGCGCGCACACCCGCATCTTGCGACAAAACGTCTCTGCCGCTGGCGAGGGCCAGGGCATGCTGCGGTCACAGCCTGGCCCCATGGCTGCCGGCTCTGCCCTGCCACACCCGCACTGCCACCTCCTCACCTCTCTTCTCCAGCTCCACAATACGCTGCTCGTAAATCTGTGTGCCAAAGTCCTGTGGCAGGCCGGGCATCTCCATGTACTGCTGGATCCGCTCCATCACCTTCTTCAGCTGCTCACCAAAGGGGTCCTGGGAGCAGAGAGGGGCTCAGGACCCAAGGAATCGGGGACATTGTTCCAGACAGCCTTGGAGGTGCAGCCCAGAGTGCCTGGCTTGGGGTTAGGGGCTGTTTGCATGGCAGGACCTGGACGGTTGTGGGATCCCCCTGTACCGAAGCTCTGGGTCAAGTGATTCCTCAGACCGGCCTGTGCTAAGCGGATGGAGGGACACAGCCCCCGGCCGCCCCTCACCTGCACTCTCTCCTGGCAGAGGTCATACTGCTTCCTGGGCTGGGGGACGTGGCTCTGCAGGTGCTGCAGCTCCTCCTGCGCCGACGTGATTTTCTCAGTGTCCAGGTTGGCACAGATCTGAGAGGACGAGACCCCACTCCCAGCCCTGAGCCCTGGCAGCCCAGGGTGATGCGGCACGTGGTGCTCACTGGCACCCCGGCAAGTTTGGGGATGTCTCCCCCGTGCTGCCCAGTGCCTGCACACCAGGTTATCAACACCCACCCCAAGGGACACCCTGCTACACCCCAGGAGAAGCTGTGCCTGGGGCCGTTGCACCCTGTCTTGGTGCAGGACAGGGGGCGCAGGACTCACCTGCAGGATGTGCTGTACAGCCCCCTCAAAGGAGGTTGCCCCCCCGGTGCCAGGGGATGCCGTCAGGCCCAGGACCTGTGGCAGGTCCTGCTGCCCGCTGAGCTTGTGCTGGAGGTAATTCAGCATGATTTTGTTGTAGACGGCTTCCTTGTGTGTGTGGTGGCACTCGTCTATCACCAGCAGTGAGAAATCTGCGCTGGGCAAGGGAGGGGAGCGGGGTGAGCCATGCTGGCAGCGGAGGCTCAGCTGGGGCAGTCCCACCCCAGCCCGGCCGTGGGGAGAGCAGCGCTGGGGGTCCCGTGCCCACCTGTCAGCTCCACGTGCGTGTCCTCCTCCCTGCTGACCAGCGCATTCTGCAGGATCTGGGCCGTGCAGATGACCACGTCGCTCTGCTTCACCACGTGGGCGAAGAAGGACTTGTGGCTGCTGTCCCCGCTGATGGCCCTCACCCTGAAGTCCTTCTGCAGCACGTGGAACTCCTTCTTGGCATGCTGGTCCACCAGGTGCACCTGCGCCCGCCAGACCCCACTCAGCCCCTGCCCAGGATCACCGCCCGGGAGCCTGGGTCCAGCGGGCGCTGGCGCCCCGTTACCATCGGGGCAGGGGACCGGGGTCGGGGGGCACCTTGTTGACCAGCACGGCCACCCTGCCACCCCGCCGGCTCTCCAGGTGCTGCCGGCAGACGTGGACGGCGGCGCGGGTCTTGCCGGCACCCGTGGGCAGCCAGATGATGCTGTTGCGGCCGCGCAGGGCCGGGACCACCGCCTCCCGCTGGTACCCCCGCAGCTCCATCCCGCTGCCGCTGCCGCTGCCGCTGCCGGTCCCGGCCGGGAAACGAAACTCGGGGCGGCGCGTCCTGCCGGAGCCCCAGCGAAGGGGGGGGGCCCAGCGAGGGGGGGTCCCGCCGGCCGCGCTGCCGGGACCGGGCGGGCAGCGGGGCCGGGCCGAGCCGGGCCGGGGCGAACCGAGCGGGGCTAAGCCGGGCTGAGCCGTGCTGCCCGCGCCCCCGCCACCGCACCCCTCCCCGGCGCCTGCCCGGCCCGCAGCAGCCCGGGACCCCACCCGGGAGCCCCGGCCACGGACAGAAACCGAAACCGGGCGGAGCTCCCGCAGCCGCGGCCGCCCCGGTGCGGCCCCCCCCTGCACCCCAACCGGCCCCTGCTCCCTGGCCACTCCGGGCACCCCAGGGCAGCACCGTGCACCCCGGTTTAGCCCGGTGCACCCCAACCAGTCCGTGCACCCCCGCCCGGCCCAGGGGCTCTCTGCATCCTCCCCACGCTGAGCTGCCCCTGTCCCTCTCCCCAACTCAAATACCCGCCCCCGAGCATCCCAGGCTGCTAACTGTGGGGCCAGACACAAGGATGCAGCTGGGTCTGCACAAGGACATTTATTTAAAAAAAAAAACCCGAACAAAACAACAGTCAAGTGAAATGGGTGGCGGGGAAGGGGTGCCAGGGGCTGGTCCCACCCCGGCAAGGCCAGCGAGCCACGAGCATCACCAGTGCTCACACAGCCATGACAGACGGGGGGTAAGGCAGCAGGCGACCAAGCGAGGGTGGGGGACAAGTCAATGCTGGGGTCGGGTGYTCCCCAGCCCAACGCCCAAAGAGGCACGGGGGGAACAGGGCCCGCGAGGTGCAAGGAGGGGGCAGCAAGGGGGGCGGCAAGCAGGAGCTGACCCCAGAGCCAGGGGCAGAGGCTGGCTCCCAGCTGGGGCAGAGCAGGGGAAGCGGGGGCCAGTGCAGCACTGGGCATCCCCCTGCCCCAGGAGCCGGAGCAGCAGCCAGGGCAGCCCAGCCCTCATGGCTCCTGGCCAGGCAAGGGGCAGCCCTGGCTGGCAGCAGGAGCAGGCAGGGAGGGCTGTACAGGCAGGGAGCACCGTACAGACTGTGGCTGGGCCCCTGCCTGGGGCAGAGGCAGGGCTGGGGGCAGACCATCCCCCCAGAGGGAGGGAAGAGCTGATAGAGGCAGCAGGAGCTGGGGGGTAGGGGGGCAGAGTACCCCCTCACAGCAGGGCCCTGGACCACGAGCAGCATCTCTGCCTGCAGCCGGCGGCRGGCAGGGCTGAGCCCTGCCGTACATTCAACAAGAGGGGCAGGGGCTGCCTGTGCGTGGACGGAAGCAGAAAACCAAAGCACTTGTGTGCCCCTGCCCTGTCGCAGAGAGCCGGGGCAGAAGGCACAACCCTGGGGAGGAGGGAAGTGCTGGTGCCGGGGGGCTCCTGGCCCCCAGGGAGAGGCAGGAACTCAGCACTGCACCCCTGCCCCAGGCAGATCCCAATGAGGGGGCTCCAGCCCTGCTGCTCACGCACCCCCAGGAGAGGCAGCAGCCGACAGCTCGGCGATAAAAGCACCGGGCACCCCCTGCTCCCCTCGCCCCCCCCAGGGAAGGCCCAGCTCCCCCAGGCTGCTCAGCAGCAACAAACCCTCCAGCAGCCCCTGCCCATGGAGCGGGGCCAGGTCCCACAGGGAGCCCTGCCCCTCCCAGGGGGGTGCTGGGGGCCAAGACGGGTCCAGGCCAGCTCCCCTACTTGTCGATGAGCCCCCCCTCCTTGAGCTTGAAGTAGAAGAACTTCTCCAGGGTGTTGGCACACTTGCAGTAGTCGCTGTCGGGCGGGTTGTACTCGCGGCAGTTGGTGATGATGCGCTGCAGGTCAGCGATGAACAGCTTCTTGGTGACGTAGTAGCGGTTCTTCAGGCGCTCGGTCATGGTCTTCAGGTCTGGAGGTGGGGAAGGGTCAGGTCCCCCCAGGCCTCTGCGCCCCCCCCAGCCAGGAAGCTGGACACCAACTGAGCGTCCTGACTCATCCCTCTCTCTTCTGGGCTGTCCTGGGGCTCCCAGCACCCCATTGCCCAAGCCAGGACACCCCTCCCCAGCACAGACCCTGCAGACAGGGGGTCTGCAGCCCTCCCTCCGCCATCCTGCCCCACGTGTCTGGGCACAACCACCTACCAATGGGGAAGCGGATGATTTCGTAGTAGTCCGGTGCCTCCGACTTCTTCACCGGCTCCATGAAGGGCCACGCGCTGGGGTGGGTCTGGGGAGAGGGCGGGGGGCAGGTTACAGCAGCAAGCACAGGCAGCCACCGCAGGCAGCCCCTGCCCGCCCCAGCACACAGGGGTCCTGCTCCCCGTGCCCCTGGGTCACCCCACCTGCCCCCGAGGGCACAGCGCAGGACAGCCTGTCCCAGGGGAGGCAGCTCTAAGGGCTGTTGGGGGGATGGGCAGCCCGGAGCAGAGGCTCCCCTCCTGCCTGCACCTTGATCTGGGCCAGGAGGTTCTTCAGGGTGTTGTAGAGCTGGTCCGGATCCTTCAGCTCTTTTCTGCAGGACAAAACCAGCGCCTGTCAGCCCGAGTGCGGGCAGCCTCTCTCCATCCCAGTGCTCCCACCTCCCCATCCCAGCACCGGAGCAAGGAGCAGCCTGAGCTGAGCCCCCCCAGCCCAGCTGCTGCAGGACACCCGCCCCTGCTGCGCAGCACTCACCCCTTCTCCTTCCCCAGCGGTTTCCATCCTGTTTCTCCTGGAAATCAAGGGGCAATGTCACCACGTCTGCCCCACGCCCAAGGGCGAGGGAGGACAGAGCCCTCCTGCCAGACAGCCCTTCCCTGCCAGAAGCTGGCAGGACTCACGGATGCCGGGGACGCTCTCRATGGGGATCTGCCGCACGCCCTCCTTGAAGCAGGTCAGGCCAGGGTAGACCTTGCGGATTTGCGCTTGCTTCCTCTCAATCAGCTTCTTGATGATCTGGAGTGGGAAGAGGGGGTTGGAAGTGGGGAGGTGAGCAGGGGCTGCAGGATGCTCCGGGGAGCCAAACTGTGATGTGGGACCCCACAGCCCAGAGCACTGGCTGCACCCACTGCCCAGGGCCAGAGCCAACCTCGGCCACTGTAAATGCCACCACAGTGTCCCATCTCTGCCCCACGAGCCTGCTCCCAGGGGAGATTCAACGGACAGTTCCCAAGGGCCGACACATCCCCACACCTCTCCCCTGCCTTCAGGAGGCAGCTGGCAGGGGCCAGAGCAGGCAGAGCCTGGCAGCGCTGCCTGTGGGAGGTACCTCCTTCTGCTTCTTGATGATGTGGGAGAGCTCAGTGTAGGGGATGCGGGGGTTCAGCTCACACTCCATCAGGGTCGCCCCCTCATAGTCCTTGATGTAGCCCAGGTAGCGGCTCTTGGGGACCTTGATGTCCTTGGAAAAGCCCTAGGAGGGAGAGGGCAGGTGGGAGGGGGCTGGCAGGCAGGAGGGCCGAGGGGAGCCGCCCCGGGGGAAGGAGCCCACCTGCTTCTTGAAGTAGCCAATAGCATACTCGTCTGCATAGGTGAGGAAGTAGAGGATGTTGTGCTTGATGTGGTACTCCTTCAGGTGGTTCATCAGGTGCGTCCCATAGCCCTGGGGGAGCCACCGTGAGACAGGGACCCCCCCATGCCCCCCAGACAGCCCGAGTCAGATGGGACGCATGGTCCCCTCCCACCCATGGACATGGGCAGCTGGAAGACGTCCCCAGAGCAATCGCTGCCGCTCGGGGCTGGCCAGCGCTGAGCGGGTCTGGGCTACCCCAGGTGTTGGGACACCTCCGCGCTCTCCCAGCTACAGCAGGACAATCCTGCTCCCCCTGCAGCCCCCCACCCACCACCCCGCTCCTCCCCACACCCCCATGCCGTGCCGTGCCCACCACCCACCTCCCTGCTCTCACCTTCACTTGCTCGTTGGATGTGACGGCGCAGAAGACGATCTCGGTGAAGCCCTGGGTGGGGAACATGCGGAAGCAGATCCCCCCAATCACTCGGCCGTCCTTGATCAGTGCCAGGGTCTTGTGCTTCCTGCAGGCAGTGAGGCCAAGGGTGAGACAGRAGCCCCCCCGTGCTGGCTCCCCCCACACCCCCCAAGCCACGCACGGGTCGAAGACGAGGCGAGTGATGTACTCCTTGGGCATGCGGGGCAGCTGGTGCGAGAAGACGTTCTGCAAGCCCACCAGCCACATCAGGATCTTCTTGTTGGACTTCTGCGAGAGCGAGTTGCCGATGACGTGGAACTCGATGATGCCACGGCGCTCCTCCAACCGGGCCGTCTCGTCCCGTGCCGCGTTTGCCGACAGCAGGCTGGTCTGGGGGGTGCGGGAGGCTTCACTGACCTCAGCGCACCCTCCACAAGGGGAGCCCAGCCAGGCCCCAGCACACCAGGAAAGCAGCTCTGCGGGCCCTGGAGAGCACCGGTGCCGCCTCCGTGCCCCCCACCCCATACCTCGGGGCCCAGCATGGCGGCAGGGTCCGTGATGGTCAGCATGACCTCGTTCACCAGCTCCATGGGGATGTCTCCCATGACGCGGATCCGCTTGGCATCTTCCAGCGTCAGGCTCTCGGGCAGCTTCCGCTTCTCCCCTGGGGCGTGGAGCAGAGCGGCACATCCAGCACTGGGAGGGACCAAGGAAGGTCCCAGCTCGCCCAGTACCGGGCTCACACTGGCCCTACCTGGCAGGGGCTCTGGGGTGCTGGCGTCCATGCTCACAGTAGAGCTGCTATTGCTGAGCTTCTTGCTGAAGAGTGGAGTGGTGGGCACAGCAACAGTGCTGACCGCAGCTGGAAGAGACCAACGATGCCCACGACTGCCAGAAAGCAGCTCGCCACGCCGCAGCAGCCCAGCCACCGCCACTGGCCAAGGCTCACCCACCACCTCGGTCCTTTATCTTACAGCCCCCAAGCTGGGGGTGCTGCTCCCCAAGATACCTGGGCGAGACACCAGCTGGGCACCCTCTGCGGCCGGCACGGTGAAATCAGCCTCCCAGATGGGAGAGTTCTCGCCGTAGATCTCCTCCTCCAGCATGGACAGGAACCTGGCAGGGAGCAGCGCGTCGGCTGGCAAGCAGGCGCTGGGCACGCACAGCCCCACGGCTCCGCATGCAGTGGGGAGCGCAGGCAGTCATGCTCGGTGTGCGAGTGCCCCGAGGGAGGAGAGCCTCCTCAGCAGCGCAGCAGCCATCCTTGCATTGGGCACCTACTTAGGGAAGTGGGTGAGGATCAGTGTCCGCTTCTCYGGCACCAGCTTGTCCT
Organism: Phoebastria nigripes; assembly: GCA_035582835.1. Lineage (NCBI taxonomy): Eukaryota > Metazoa > Chordata > Aves > Procellariiformes > Diomedeidae > Phoebastria > Phoebastria nigripes. The sequence goes on from JAYKAV010003465.1 coordinate 1,859,667, forward strand.
TCTCCACCCGGAACTTCTCCAGCAGCTGCCGGCGGGTGACCGTGAAGATAGACTTCAGGAGGCTGCGCCCGAAGACGTGGGTGGTCTCGTAGCGGGGAAGGCTGTCGCAGCTCTGCGGCACGTGGCAGTAGCACAGCCACCTAAGAGACAAGAACACGCTCCAGTGATGGGGCTGGGACCAGCGACCCCAGAGCATCTGCATCCCTCCTGGAAGGAGGGACGAGGAGAGCAGGCGTCCGGGGGGTCATGGCTGACGTTATTTGGAAGCAGTCTCACCACTGGACGCCTGCTCTCCTCGCCTGGGAGAGCTGGGGAGAGGCGAAGACCCCAGGAGTCAGGGGTCAGCCCCAYGCAGAGGTGGGAGAGCGGGCAGACCCCCAGGCTGGCTGGCTCAGACCCCCTCCTGCCCTCACCTCGTGTAGTTGACCTTGTAGGTGGCCACATCATCGTTCTGGGAGCGCTGCCGGAACTGGGATGGCGTCTCCAGCTTCCAGTAGTTGAGGCAGAGCAGGAACATCTTGGAGAGCTCGTACATGGTCTGCCGCTCCTTGGGTGGCAAGTGGCTGAACTTGTACTGGACGAAGTTCAGGACTCCCTGGGGAGAGGAAGAGGTGGTGGAGGGGCACCGGGTGCTGCAMCAGACCCTTCAGTGCTGCCCCCCGAAGAGGGAGGGGACCATGCAAGAGCAGCAAAACACAGGACAAGTCATCAGTGCAACGCGTGAGCCTGACAGCGGCCCCACCTGCTCAATGTTTGGTTTCTCGAAGGGGGGGCTCCCCAGGGACCCCTCGACCACAGGCTGGCTCATCTGCAGGATGCACTTCCGCAGGAGCTGCGAAGACACCRTCGGACATGGTTATGGACCGAGGTCCCAAGACCAGGCACACCAAGAGCAGTGGAAGTGGCAGAACGCTGCTGCAGGGCTGCACCGATTTACACAGCCAGGAAGGTGCCAGGGTCCACCTCAGAGCACGCCTGTTTCTTCCCTGGAAACCTCCCTCCCAGGGGAATTCAAGGCCAGGAGAGCAGTTGCTCCCAGGACAGGGTCGGTGTTTCAGGTCTCCAGCTGGGCTGGTGAGATGGCTCACAGCCACAGACCACAGCTCCCGGCAGAGCAGGCAGAGGACAAGCAGCGGGACAGCAGCCCCAGCTCCCCAGCAATGCTGAGGGAGCCCTGCACAACGTGCCCGGCCCCAGACACACCTTGAACAGGTAGAAATACACCTGCTTGGTGTCCGTGTCCTCCTCCTTGTGCACCGACATGAAGAGGTTTTCCACGTCCACCACCATACCCAGCAGCCGGTTGATCTCCTCCTCCGAGACGTTCTCCAGGTGGGACACGTGGTCCGCTGTGGCAGAGAGAAAGCTGCAGTGAGACCGGGGGGGTCAGCACCACTCCCCCTCCCCAGGGGGGTCCCAGGCGCCCCGTGGGGGTTTACCCAGCGCATGGCCACAGCTCCGGCAGGGCTCGCTCAGGTTGGTCACTGGCTGCTGCAGGTCCATGCGGGGGGCGGTGGGAGGGTTGGGGTTCTTCCAGCCATTGCACTTGCAGGCGTCATTGGCCTGGGACAAGGGACAGGAGAGGCTGTCACGCAGCGGCCCATGCACTGCCTCGTGCCATGGCTGCCGCCTTCTCCGGCCAAAGAACTCCCCTGGCAAAGTCTCCTTACGCCTGTCCCACCCATCCCTATTTACCCACCCCAGCTTTCCTCAGCACCCACCCTGCATGACCCAGCACCCTAACATCCTCTCATATTTCTCCTGTGTGCAGCGCCAGGATCCCACAGCCCCTGCCCATGGATGTCCTTGCACCTCCCTTACACAACTCAGCACTCTCCTCCTGCACCCCCCAGCCACGCACAGCCCAGCATCTCCTTCCTGCACCCCATGCACAGCCCAGTACCCCCCTCCTGCACCCCCTGCCCATGCATGTCCTTAGACCCCCTCCTACACCCCCTGCCCAGCTCAGCACCCCCCTCCTGCATCCCTCTGCACAGCTCAGCACCCCACTCCTGCACCCCCTGTCCATGCATATCCTTGCATCCCCCTCCTGCATCCCCTGCACAGCTCAGCACCCACCTCCTGCAACCTCCTGCCCATGCACGCCCTTGCACCACCCTCCTGCATCCCCCACCCATGCATGTCCTTGCACCCCCGCTCCTGCACCCCCCGCACCCCTCTCCTGCACCCCCTGCCCATGCATGTCCTTGCATCTCCCTCCTGTACCCCCTGCCCACCTCAGCACCCCCCTCCTGCATCTCCTGCCCATGCACGTCCTTGCATCCCCCTCCTGCACCTCATGCACGGCTCAGCACCCCGCTCCTGCACCCCCTGCCCATGCCCGGCCCGGCACCCCCCCGCCGGTGCTGCCCGGTGCCAGTCCAGCCCACCTTGCAGGCCGAGAAGACCCCCAGCTTCTCCAGCTTCTTGCCGCGGGGGAACCCGCGCACCTGCGCCTTGCGCTGGCTCGCCCGCTGCTGTTGGCTCAGCCCGGGCCGCGCCGGGTCGCTGGACCCCGCTCCTCCCGCCGCCGCCCCGCTCCCAGCCGCCGCCCCCGGGCCCGGCGGGGGTCGTCCGGGCTGCGCGGCCTCCGGCTCCGCCATGCCGGGCCCGGCGTGCGCTCCGCGCTTACTGCGCCTGCGCGCCGGGCACGCCGGGATCGGTAGTCCGCCGCGGCGGGGGGGTGCGTCCGGTGCTCCCGGGGCCGGTTCACGCCGCCCGCAGCCCCGGGCGGGAGCTCTGCTCCCGCCCGGGGCTGCGGGCGGCGTGAACCGGCCAGAGAGGGTCGAGGTCCGGGCCCGTCGGGGACCGACCGCCCCCAGAGCCCCTCCCGTGGCGGTGCGGGGCCATCACTGACCGGAGGAGCCCCCCCCCTCCGGTAACCGGTACGGCGCCCGGTTCGGCGGTGCTCGGCGCTGCACGGCGCGCTCTGCGCCCCGCAGCCTCCTCCAAATATGGAGTGCGGCCCCGCCTTCTCCGCCAAATATGGGGTGAGCCCCCGCCCTCCTCACTGTAGACAGGGGGTGTGGCCACACGGCCGCGCCCCGCCTCCTCCACCCAATATGGAGTGTGTCCTCGCCCCAGCCCCGGTATGGGCCCGCCTCCCGGGTATATATATGAAGCGGGCCCATTCCGCCTGCCCATTTATGGGAGGCTCCGCCCGTTTCGTGGCTGAGGGGCGTGGCTTGGCGGCAGGCTGGATCGCGAAGGAGCGGGCAGCGCCTGGAAGGTGCCAGCAATGGCTGGGAGGGCACAGTGCGGGGCACGCTGGCACGGCACGGCACGGCACGGGGGATGCTGGCACGGCACGGCTCGTGGCCGAGCGGATACGGTATGGGAGTGTCCCAGCACCATCCCAAAGATGGGGGTCAGGTGCCCAAAGGCTGCCCGGGGGGCATGCTCAGGGCCCCCCGGGGATGCTCAGCGCTGTGCATGTGCTGGAGCACCTCAACCAACCTCCTCCGCCAAGACAGGGCTGGGGCAAGGTGCCAGGGATGTGCCCTGTGCCAGCACAGCCCGGCTCCCCAGGCTGCCGTCCCGCTGCGTGGCAACAGCCAGGAGCATTGCAAAGCACGGGGCCAGGCAATACCAGAAAACACAGAAGCCACACAAATAAAAGTCAAGAATATTTATTACATATCAAAAAAGCTACATGTTTTGGGCAGAGACCCCCACCAGGCCATCACATGGTCCCCGGCATGGTCCTGCCCTGTGACCAGCAGCTGCCCCAGCAGCCAGGCTCAGCCCAGCCCTGTGCCGCTCCCTGTCACGCCTTGGCCCGCTCGGCTCCGTCGTCAGCGCTGGCTGTCGGCTGCGCCACCGCTGGCCCCATCTGGATGGGCACGTTCCTCTCTGGGGCAGCTGGCAGGGCCAGCCTGGGGGCCTCAATGCGGAGCTGCCCCTCCTTGGACAGGGAGCACGTCAGCGCCTCAGCATCCACCTCCTCGGGCACGTCCCACTCCCGCTTCAGCACCTCGTACTTGTAGGAGAAGGAGCCCTTCTCGTCCGTGCTCTGCGTCTCCTTCTGCCCCACCAGCACCACCTTCCTGCCCACCACCTTCACCGACAGCTGCTCGGGCGCAAAGTCCTTCACGTCCTGGCAGACCGAGAAGCCCTCCCCGGAGCCCTGGGTCAGGGCTGCGCTGGTGCCTGGGGCTCGCTCCGTGGCAATGCCGATCCGACTGGGGCTGCTTCCGCTGCTCAGGAACTGCTCGAAGCTGCTCATGAACTCCCGAGCCCTCTCCATCTCCAGCCGCAGCTCTCGCTCCAGCTCAGCAAAGAGGGTGCCCGGATGTGGCCAAAGTGTGCGGACGGGTCCCAGCCACGGGAACAGTGAGCTGGACGCGGGTGGCATGAAGTGCAGGCGGCAAAGCATCTCTGCTCCTGGTGCGTGCTCCCAGCGTGTGCTGCAGCTCAGCTCTGTGCAGGGACTGGAGCAGTGCTGGGCTGGAGCCGGGGACCAGCGGGTTTTATCCTCCCCTGCCCAGGGGTGTGCCCCTTCCAGAACACTCTCTACCCACGCACCCTCCTGGAGCCATCACCTATTTTTGAGAGGCTGATTATCCGTCAGCCGAAATAGCAGCACCTGCTTCTGGGGACGAGTCACATGCCGCAAATAGGGAGCTGCAGTCACTGCCGGGAGCTCGGGTTTCTGCAGAGCCACCATGATGCAGCAACGCCTGTGGAAACGCTGGCTGGGGGGGCGAGCAAAGCCCTTCCCGCAGCCCCCGCACTGGGGGGCTCAGTGGAGCGCAGGTTACACTGTGCCAGGAGCACATCGCTTCAGCCAGCACAGGGACAGTCCCACCCCTAAAGCAACGTGTTCCTACGTCACCCGCTGCCAGACGCCTCTCGCACTTTCTAGCCCCCCCCCCCGCCCTGAGGGCCACCCTCCATCCTATTCTGGCCCCATGGCACCTGGCCTGTGCACCCCGCCTGGGGAGGGGCCCGCGGGCTGGTTTCTGGTCTCACTTGGGGGTCCCTCCCCGGGCAGCTGAGGGTCCTGCAAACGGGGCGGGGGGCAGAGGGGCTCTCCTGCCTGCAGATGGCGGGGGGACGGGCCACAGGCAAGGGGGGGAAGGCAGGGGGGAGAGGAGCCCAGCCCCACTCCCTGCCTGGGAAGTAGAAAGGCCACAGATTTTTGGCAGGGGCGGCTCAGGCATCCCGTTCGGAGGCTGAGGTGATGCTGCTAATTATAAGCCAGGAGAGCAGAGCTGCAAGACTAAGGGCGAAGGTATGCTGGGCACGACGTAAGAGGTGCCTCTCCTCATGGATGAGTAACAAGAATGAGCTAGAACGGGCTGGAAAGAGCTGAGCTCTTCTCCCGAGGATGACGTGATGTGCGGGATGAGGCCACTCCTCCCGGGAAGGGGAATAAAAGCCGCAGGCGGCAGCACCGGGGCAGAGCGCTCCCAGCCCACTGGAGAGGGGACAGGTGGAGAGCCACCAGCACCAGCACCAGCACCAGCACCAGCACCAGCACCAGCACCAGCAGCAGCAGCAGCACCAGCAGCGATGCTTTGCCGAATGCACCTCGCACCATTCGCCTCCAGCTCCCTGGCCACCCGTCTGGGCACGGTGAGGACCCTCTGGCCGCATGCAGAGACCATCTTCACTGAGCTGCAGCAGGAGATGGAGAAAGCTCGGGAGTTCATGAGCAGCTTCGAGCAGCTCCTGAGCAGCCRAGGAGCCACCACCATGGAGCAAGCCCCGAGCACCAGCACAGCCCTGACCCAGGGCTCCGGGGAGGGCTTCTCCATCTGCCAGGATGTCAAGAACTTTGCTCCTGAGCAGCTGTCGGTGAAGGTGGTGGGCAGGAAGGTGGTGCTGGTGGGGCAGAAGGAGACGCAGAACGTCGATGAGAAGGGCTCCTTCTCCTACAAGTACGAGGTGCTGAAGCGGGAGTGGGACGTGCCCGAGGAGGTGGACGCCGAGGCGCTGACGTGCTCCCTGTCCAAGGAGGGGCAGCTCCGCATCGAGGCCCCCAGGCTGGCCCTGCCAGCTGCCCCAGAGAGGAACGTGCCCATCCAGGTCAGCCCTGCAGCACCACAGCCCGGACCAGCCTCCGAGGACGGAGCCACCAACAAAGCCCAGGTGTAATGGGAGGGGAACCGATGGCCCGCGGCAGGACCGGAGGAGATAGCAGCAAGTCTTGGGTTTTAGCCCAGACAAGCTCCATTGGCAATGATGTCTTTTTTTTCACTATACTGGAATGCTTTTGTATCCAATAAAAATACTTTTCCGTAGAACCTGCTTGTGCTCTCCTGGTGTTGATTGATGGGGAGGCTGGGCCCTGGTCTCAGCTCTTGATGCCAGAGGAGCTGGATGCACAGAGAGGGAAGAACCTCTCTTGGTGCCTCAGGGCAGCACAAAATGGGGCCAACAGTGGGCCCAGAGGGAGGGAAGGGATCTGCGAGCACAGTGCTGCTCAGGGTGGGAGGAGGCAAGAAGCTCCCAAGCAGGGAGGGGCAGCCCCACTCACCTTTACTGGAGCAGAGGCAGCTCTGCCAGGGAGAAGGCAGGCTGTCTTCACCCCCTCCTCATGCTGCTGCCAGCATCTGCACCAGCTCCACAGCCCCTCACTCCCTGGCTGATGCCACTGAACGGGAAGACGACTGTGCCAGAGGGCCTGGCTGGGTGTAGGGTGCCCCTGTTGTAGCCACACTTTTTCCCCCAAGCAGCTTCAAAAGGGGCTCCTGGACCCCCCTCTGGGATCCCAGCAGCAGGGAGGGTGAAGCCCATCTCCAGGCACTGTGTGTAACCACCATAAACACCCATACTCAGGCTCAGGCAGGCAGCAGGTATGCAGGCAGGCACGCCTGTTTGTGCTAAAGCTGCTCCGAGCTTGGACAGCCCTTCCCCATGGCAGCACGGTGCCAGCAGCAAGGAGGCTCTGCAGAGCACTGCTGCGTGGTTCTGCAGCCAGCAGCAGGTCCCCAGTCCTGATACCGAGTCCCTTACAGCTGAACAGCACATGCTCAGGCAGCAGCAAGACACGCCTGAGGGCATCCCACACTCCTTCACAGAGATGGAGACCCAGAGTCCTGGAAGGAGCCAGAAACAAAGCCCTATCAACGAGGAACCAAGTACAAGAAGCCAGCAGATGGCAACAGCACCTCGCTTTGTGCTCACAAGATTGTTCAGAGTTGGGATTAGGGAAGCCCTTCTCCAACAGGTCCCTCTCTTGCTGCCTGGGAAACATGCAGCACAGAAGCAATGAGACCTCAGATGTCCCGCAGAGTCCTGATCTCCTCTGGCAGATGAGCAGCCAGGCTCCCATGCAGGGGATGGAAACAAGCAGCACCCACAGCACCAGGTGAGCGAAGCCCCTTTGAGGCTGCTGGAGCCCACACACCACAGGCAGCCTGTGCTCCAGCCAGACATCAGGAACTCGGTCACTGAGTCACTGCAGACCCTGCCTGCTTCCAGGATTTTAAGGAAATCCAGCATGAGCAAAAGGCATCAAGACCTTGAATAGAGGATGAAGCCCACATGAGCCAAGGCCATTCACACAGACAACTTTATTCGCAGGTACCCAGCAGAGCTTTCAGAGCCAAGGACCAGCCCAGCCCTGGGATGGTCACTGTTGACTGTAGCCGTGCCTCTTGCAGAGATTCACCAGCAGCTACACAGCTGAGGAGAGGCAGCAGGTTCAAGCACCAGCACATCACGATCTTCAAGCTCTCCCAAGCACAGATGGTGCTGGCCCAGCAGCACACATGGTAGCAAGAGCTGCAAGGGGATGCTCTGTTTTCCATATTGACTCCAGGTCTCACCCATGGGTGTAAGGGTCTCAGTCCATGCAGCAGTGACAGAAGAGCAGCATCTTTCAAGGCCATCATCCTCCAGGGACAGAGCCATTTTGTTCATTAATACTTGAGCACAGTATTCCTAAGCCTATCCAGTTGTCAAGCTGAGCTCCTCTGCATAGTGCTCCCCCACCTCTTCCCAACTTGAGCTGTAGATAGTTTCCCTAGAAGTAGAAGGCAATTAAAAATTCCCACTATTTACCTCAAACTTCCTTGCATGCTGCTGCACAGCACACCACAAGCTTACTGAACCACGTGCAGCCTCACTGTAGGGAGTTCCTGCCTCTCGAGGGAGCTGGCTGCCACAGGAGCAGCTGGCACAGCACACAGAGGTCTGAGCAAGCAGCCCATGTTTCTCCCTGCCCAGGGAAGGAAGGCCACGCATCCCTACAGAAGCGGGTGTTGTAGACACAAGCAGCCTAGCACATCTCAGCCTCCAGCACAACTGTTATGTTCTGGTCCACTCCCCTTCTGGTTTAAGCTGATTAAGAAACATGAACATTGCTGATTATGATAGGTTTATAAAAATTATTGGTTTTTTTTAATCACACAAAACTGAAGTTTGTGATGAAGACTAGGTTGACAGTTCCTCTTAAATACCAGTATGCATAAGACATTGCATTAGGCACTAGGCAGCAGCCAACATCAGTTAGAGTCTGGCAACAGAAGCCATTTTAATACCTCCCTTCATACTTTGTGGAATTACAGGCTTTTGCAATACATATTGTTTCCACTGACAAGTTATCCAAGGTTTCCCCCGCTCCACCTCTGTACATCAGTAAACCATGTGTATTCACACTAGAGTAGGGTTAACAACATTAGTGGCATCACAACCATCAAAAAAAGGACAATTTTCTATACAAGATTTTTGCAAAAGTTGCAACAGGATTAGTGCATTACGACAGAACCGGAGATAGAAAAAAAAAAAAAGAGTTGGCATGCTAGAGTCCAACACAAATAAAGACAACAGGCAGCTAGTTGTATGTACTATATTGACAAGATACTGATTGGTTACATGAAGAAACATACAATACAAAATACAGAAGAAACCAGTTTTGCTTCCCTCTGCCCCACCCCAGAATACTCATAATTGATTTGGTCAATAAGTGGCTGAAAAGCCAGAGTTTGTCACTATAATGCTACAGTTTAGTGGTTGTTCTAGGCATATCGTACTGGTATTAGCCTTAGCTTTTACATATGGGTAATTTTAAACAAGGTTGTCTAGTCTCAATATCCCTTTGTTTCCAATAGTGAACTACAGTACTGTGGGACCTGGGTGCTGCTGGCCCTCACCCGTGGGAAGGGATGAGCTGGCTGGGCAGACACCAGGTCATGCATCCACCACCACCAGGAAGAGGGAAGAGCAGAAGTTCATATATTAAAAAAGTGACTTAAGACTTAGAATTGAATTAGTATTTGTACAGAAAGGTGCAGGTGGAAGAACTCCCTCCAGCCTATGATCAGAAAGGGATGGAGAAATCACAGCAGCCACCAGCAGCAGCCACTCTACGGTAAGTGCGATTGTTAGCATGGATTCCAGTCACGTCATTCGAGGGCTCCGTCAGGCGGGAACAGCCGCTCAATTGCTGCAGCACTGGCTCCTGCTAGGCTGACTGCTCTCCTGAAGGTCAACCACCCGATTCCTACCTGGGCCACCAGGAGCGTTCTGGGGTTCATTTTTTGGCAGTTTCTTGGCTAGAAAGAAACAAGACATTAGTAGGCTCTTCTACAGGGGCCAACCTCCTCCCCACTGCAGACCACAGGTTTGGCCCTGCTCTGGCCCAAGCCCTCACCTCTTAAGGAGTCTGGGATTGACACTGCTAGCAGCATGAGTACAGCAAACAAACCCACTTCTAGTTCTGGCTGTCACCAGTCCTGCTCCTTCCTTACTCACCACCCCAGATAAAGGGAGAGAGGGAACAGGCTTTGCAAGGCAAAGGTTCCAAACACTCAGGGAGTGACTGTTCACAGAAGTATAGCAAACTGGTCATCTACTCCAGTAAGAGCCTCCAGGCCCTGGCTGACATGGGAGCTCCCATGGTTTCCAGCAGGCTGCACTACTGGTGCTCAGAGCTACTCCAGCCACCCTTCTGCACACAAGCTGTTACCTATTGCCATGAATATTTCATTCACATTCATCGCTGTCTTTGCCGACGTCTCCATGAACAGCAAGCTGTTGTCATCTGCATATGTTTGTGCATCCTACAAACAATCACATTAGAGTGGTAAAGGCATCCTGCCAAGAGGAGGCCCAAGCAGGCTTCACACTCTTCACTTGTTGGCAAACTAAACACCGAAGAAACCCTGTCCCACCCCAGGCGAGACATTCCACCCCAGTCCCCTGACCCTGCCTGGCCAGGACAGCTGGGAGACACACACCGCTGACCATACTCATGGCTGGTGTCCCAGCAGCTGAGCTGGGGTACAGCAGCACAGACTGTGAGCCATGTGAGCCAAATGAGCGTGTCCCAGCTAACCGAAGTACAAGGTGTTGTGCTGCTCGGGACAGTAATACACACTGTAAATGCACCACAAGCAATCCTGTGCAGAGGTCTGAGATAAGAGCTTTTCCCTGAAAGTCTGCCTTAGACAAGGTAAGAGTTGTGAAGAGTAGAGAACAAGTGGGAATGATTCTTCATGTGTCTTGTATCTTTTAGATACTGTTTCATACACTGCTGAAGACAGCCCCAGATGAGTAAGGCACCAGAAGAGACTGAAGACAGAAGATTGTGCTCTGTGGGCCTTATTCTCCACATTCATCGTAATTGTTACAGACAAGAGCTACAAGTGCTGTGAAAGGAGTGCATGGGAAAGGCAGGCTACAATTCCCTTTGAGTGGCATCCTGGGGTCCTCAGCAGCATAAATCTTGACTTCCATTCTTCCTCAAAGCATTTTGCACACAGTCACCATCTCCCCCACTTAAGCAAAAAGCTGCTTTCCTAACTTGCTCAGGTAACAACTGATCTGGATTCCCACTCACCTGGAAGTCCACAGCTCTCTTGGTAGCAAGGTCTGCCTTGTTTCCTGCTAGTGCAATTACAATATTGGGGCTAGCCTGCCTCTGCAACTCTTTCACCCAGTTCTTGGCTCGTACAAATGTGTCCTGGAAGCAAACAGGAGGCAGCAGTCAGGAAGGGCAGCCTCTTATTAATCCACAGTGAAGATATGATTAGAACAAGTCTTTCCTGTAAGAAGTGTTCTGCCTCTACAGCACTTTGTAGCAGGATCCTTTATCAGCTTAGACAGCCTTGGTCAGAACTGAGGAAGAGGCCATTAGCAGTTTTCAAGAAACTCAGTACCTGCAGGCAGGCATCTGCAGGGACTCTGAACCCAGACACTCTCCCAGGGAACTGAGAAGCATCAGCTGCAAGCACAGATGCCTCCTCCCCAGTAAACACTCACAGCCCTACGCAGTACTCACTGTGTTAGTGATGTCGTAGACAACAATGGCTGCCTGGGCACCTCGGTAATACATTGGTGCCAGGCTGTGATACCGCTCTTGTCCTGCTGTATCCCATATTTCAAACTTCACCGTTGTGTCATCCAGACAGACTGTCTGTGTTAGGAAGGCAGCTGAAAGAGAAGGTGCATGTTTGCCTTACCTCCAGCTGGAGAGTCCCTGCAGCAAGAGCCAGGAGCTTGGAGCAGTTCTGCTTTTGCAGAAGGGAGTGAGCAGAAGCCCCAGACAGAGGCCAGTGTGGTGCCACTTGTTGTGGAAGTCACAGCTCTGCTGTATCAAGCTCCTTGCACACAGGAACCCAAGAGCCACCATGCAGCTGACAGGAAGGTGGCCCTGAGAGCCCAGGGCCCAGACAGCCACCGGAGCAGCAGCACTGCCAGTCCCTTCCCCAGCCTCCTCTCACAGATCATACAGTACAGCTGCAACATCACCAGGATTAGCTTTGGAGAGCACCACAGTGCCAAAGCACTGAAGTCAGCCCAGTAACACTGCACTCCCCAATTTAGTAACTGGCTATTTTCTTGTTCCAGCAAGTATAATACCATGCGTTACAACTAGGATAAAGGCAACCAGCCTTGGATACAGGTTGAAGCAGAACAGCAGAGTGCCCACATGGCCCTCTGCAATAGAGCATGAAGCCCTGCTTGCCCATAAGCTATACTTACAGCTATACTTACTCCCTGCATGGGTTACTATAGGGACAAATCAAGCCTTTTCTCAGTACACACCTCCTAATATTACTGCCCAGAGACCCAGGTGCCAACCGACCTTTGATTCATGACACCATGCTAATGATTTCAAGCTAAAGATACTAGACCTGAAAGAGCTGTGGAAGTAGTTAACAGTATCAGGCTAGAAACAACCCCAAAATCCCAGGTCATGGTCTGAAAAGATAATTAAGGGCTATAAACCAAGCTGAAGGCGTCAGTTGTAGTTAGAAGCAGGAATTCAAGTACTGGAAGTGAAGACGCCTTAGAGGCAGAGCACATGGTTGCCATAGCATTATTCTCTGCTGTGCTGATCTTCACACCAACAAACAAGTTGTAAACCAAGAGTTAAAGCATTAGCTGCTTGACTTTATTTATAGCAAAAACCCCAGACCGGATTGAAATAGCCATTAACACTTCTGATACCCCTGGACTGCATTAGTGAGGCCAGCATCTTCTAGCCATAGGCATTTGGAGTTGGCACTCACCTCCAATCGTGCTCTCCTGGTACTCATGGAACTGCCCCTTCACAAAGCGCAGAACGAGGCTGGACTTCCCCACTGCTGACTCTCCCAAGAGAACAAGTTTAAACTGGCAGATTTTGTTTCCAGCGGCTGGTCCATTCGGTCGAGCAGCTCCACCTCGACCTGCCATTGTGGCCTAAGTGCAGGAGTGCCAAGAGTTAAGGATGCTGCAGGTTCTGCACTGGGATCCACCTGGAGGCAGGCTGCAACTGGAAGAGGAGGTCAGAGTTAGTGACACACTCACGGACCAGCCATACCAGTTCTAGAGGGTGGATTTGATCTGCAACCACCATCAGCACAGGCAGGCGGTGATTCCTTCCCACCGTGGAAAGTTATCAACTGCATGCACCATAGCACTATCAGGCAGTGTCTGTCAGTCAGCAGCTCCTTCAGCAGGCTCTCAAGTCTTCTGAGCCTCCTTGGAGAAGGGATATTGGTAACACAAGTTTTCCTCCCCACCAGTGGGCCCTCCAGCACTTCCAGTATGTGTAGATGTTACACACACCTTGATAGGGTGAGGCAAGTGAAGAACAGGCAGCACACCAATTGGTGTTATTAGAGCTTCATCTATTAAAACAGCAATTACTCAGTTCATGGAGGTAACTGAGGTTGACCTTTAGCTCCTTCCTCCTTTCCTGAGTTCACAAGGTAGCAACTTCAGACTATCAGTGCAATACAGAGATGTTCAAGTGCCCCACGTAAGCAGTCCTGTATGTCAGTCCTTCAGATCACAAGGCATTCGGACAAAGGGAGTTTCTATATTCAGTCTGTTAGAGGCACTCACACCAAGCCACTAAATACTGCATCTTAGAGCAGTCCTGAAGGCCTTAGAATTGCTATGCAAGCAGCCTGCCACAGGGAGGGAAGTCATTTGGCAGCAGCCACTCTCTGGGCACAGGCTGTGTATTCAGAGACTGAAAGCAACTACTCCCCATCCCTGCTGCAAATGGGTACTTGCCACCAAACAAGAGTCTCAACAGCTTGATCCAAATGCAGAGGCAACACCTAATGCTTCCCACACCCCATCCCAGCTGCCTCATTGCCCTTATCCCACACCATTCCAGGTCATCAGGCTACTGGCCACATTCTCCATGAGAAAACTGTTAAAATCCAGCTATGCTGAACAGCACAAACAGATAGCATCACCCACRATCAGAACTGCCATCCCATCTCCCCAGCACTCAATTCAACAGCACCAAATCTCTAGAGGTGTGCAGAAGCACAAAACTGTGGCAAGAGCAGTAAGACAAGCTGTTTTACATCCATAGTTAACCACAGGTGAAGTCTCAGTGCCTTCCTAACCATTTCTCAACTGCATGCAGCAGAGAATAGGAGCACTTTCAAAGTGCACAGTTATACGGATTTAAGCATATTTCCTGTTCTCATCACAACTCCCACTTCCTGTCAATGATAAATGCTACAACTGATTGCATCTGCTCTGTATCACCACTTTCCCTTCAACTCTCATAACCTAAGCTTCTTGTTGACAGGGATAACTGCAAAAAAAAAATCCCCCGAAAGCCAATTTCTCCTTGTTCTGAGTGTACCCCCAAGGAAACTCTGGGTATGCTCTGAGTACATCCAGCATTTACCCCGCAAATACCAGATTCCGATGAATAAGAAGCTTAAAGCCAGCTGAAATGGGTCTGACCTGGAGCAGTGTGTCCTGTGAACAAGGCTCAGGCCTGCCTCAATACAGAGGCTTACCAAAGAAGAGTTTCAAATACCTGCTTTCCAGAGCAAAGCCTGTCCAGCTGTGACTGCTGTGAGGCTATTTTAACTATATCTCAAGTTTCAACTCAATTCCATAGTTTGATAGGAAACCTACAGCCATTTCAGTCTGAGACATCCAGAGGGATAGCCCATTCATGTCATCCGCTGGAGAACCTCTTCAGCTTTCAAAACACAAAAGCACTTGAGCATACTCTGACCTACAAAGACATTCAACCTCAAATTGTTTTGAGAAGGAGGCAAGTCAGAAACCCACTGTTAAGCCAGTACCATTCACTGAAGCTAGCAGGTAGGAAAGAAACCATGAGGAGTAACTTCTCAATGCAGTGAGATGTTTCAATAGCCCGAACTGTGAAGAAGCCATTGCTTTGAGTGACCTGTCCCGTCTTGGGTTAAGTCAGTGAAGAAATTGCAATTCAGAGCTGGGTCCTTTGCAAAGGCTAGTAACACTGTCAGGACCCCCACCTCCTCTTCTGAGAAAGGACAAACTCTGTTTTGACAGGATGAGAAAGCTTGATAGGAAGCAAATTAGCAACTTGTTTTGCTGGACAGCAAGGAAGCAGCGTTCTGCAGCTCTGGCCAGGAGCAGCTTGGTTACCACCAGGTTCAAGAGGCGCATCAGCAGCTCTACATCTCTACCAGCCTGAAAAAGTTTCCACCTTTTTAGAGCTTCTCCTCTAACCAGAGTTTGCAAGGGAACAGCTTTTGCTTGTTTAACCTTGTATTCATTTACCAGGGCAGTCTATCAGCAATATGTAAGCTCTGTCACTGTTTCAGACTAACATTCTGCACATTAAATGCCACGTGAATCATGCCTCTACTGAGTTATGACCTCCTGAAATATGATAGGGGTGATTCCCAGAGCAAAACAAGGAAATGAGCCTGTTGACACCCTCAAGTCTTAGTGTGACCTATATTTCACAGATCTCGATTCATTTTGAGTTCATGTAGCACAACCAGATGGCAAACAGAATTAAGCAAGCATGTCTGTATGTCCAACTCATCATGGAGAGCTACTGATCAGAGCAAGTAGTCAAGCAGCTAGAGCCTGTGACCACTTTTAATTATGGAGAACCTGATCATCATCTAAAGATGGTTTGAAGTTTGGCTGCAGGATTTTATGACTTCATGTCCACCTGAGAAGCTGCCAGATCTTTCGGATGTTTAGGTGGAATTTATGCAGTTCAGATGACCCTAACTGCAGCCCTCTCACTAAGGATCTCAGGCTAAGAACATACATGAGATCAGAATGACCAGCTTAGTATTTCTGCTGATGTTCACAGGAAGACCAAATAATTGAAGTGAGCGACTACCAAAGATGTAGACAGACTTGGGCACTTTTTGCTAATGCCAACATCTTTGAGGATTTCTGCATTCCTGTCAGGAACAGAACTCCACTCTGCTGAATGCAGAAGTAACAGCCAGCTAAACTACACAGCCTGGATCTGCGCTAGATCAGCCCACACTGATCAGTGATTATCAGTTTGAGAAACGGAGTGCTTCATGCTGTATGAAGCCATTTCTGATACTCAGGGAGGCTGTTCATCCCCTCTTCCAGCAGAGTGGATTGGGCACGCACCCCTCCCTGCTCCCCGTGAGAACACCGACACTCGAGCCATGGGTCAGTCAGACCAAAGTAACTACAGCGATACTGTGCAGACAAGTGAAAGCAACTGAAGTTGCAGCTTGCCGTACTAATTCAGGAAGTCAAGACCATGAGAAGGAAGGGTATGATAGGGTACTCTTGTAATCAAGATTAACGAGTATTAATTTTCCTACTAGCTTTTGTAACTAGTGAAACTCAGCAGCTTGTGATGTCACAAGATCCACAAAAAGGGACATGCTGATTTGTTTGCTTGCCGTACCCTGAAGCACATGCAGGAGCTCTACATCACACAGGTAAAAGTACCATTTTTTTTTTTATTGTAAACTCTTGGAACAGTCTCTTGTTTGCTTTGAGATCAAAGACAAGTTTCAATGCCTGATGCTGTCCAACAACCAAGAACTCTAGGTCTATCACTTCTGCAGTTTATGCTCCTCTCAACACCTCACCTGTTTGCCAGGATTTGTTTTAGGGCTTGTACACTCCCATGAATATTGAATTCAAGAATCCGAATGCCATACATGAGAAAACACATGCCAGCACTGCTGCATTCCCAGCCTACCCAAAAGCAAGGCAGTTCTCCAGAGCTGTTAGGATGCTCAAGAATAGCACAAGAGCTTGTTTCAAACAAACCAGCCCAGTACAAGAACCCCAATCTCCACAGGGCAATTATATCAGATCCCCATGTTAACCCCTGCATGAAACAGTTGCTTCACAAGACTCCCTATTGCAGGGAAGCTCCTAGTTTAAGGTATCAGAAGTTCAGAATCTGATATGTTTTTGCCCTGTGTTCACCCAGCAGCAAGGACTACTCTGAAAGCCAGCAATATTTAGAAACCCAATCCTGAAGAATCTAGTCACCCAAGAGGACTGCTTCTGCTCTCAGCTATGCAAGAAACCATTTCACTGGGGATTTGTTGGCTTCAAATCAAAATACTCAAGACAAAAGCCCCAGTGAAGTATTTATCTTGTTAAATAGCTGACAGCATTACATGAATTTCTTGGCAAAGCAACCCCTGAAGTTACTGAGTGGTTTTGCTTCACCTAACACTGAATGGGCAGCTAGCCACAGCTAGCAGGAAGCTCGTGCTACCTTGCTCCCACCCAGAACTGGCAAGTCAGCTTTAGGATCCAGATTCACAAGCAACTTTCACATGCAGGACCAGCAGCAAGTGTGGGACCCACCAGAACAACACACAGACTCCACTAGCCCAGATTAGCATAGCATGGAGTGTCAACCTGATTTTCCAACACATTCATATGATTCATAAGAACAAACTTCAAAAGCCTTACTGCAGTAGGGTCCACACTGCAGGGGAAGGAGTAACAGATCCAGCTCTTACTGATGAGATGAACCAGGAAACAGACTTGCAAGTACAGACCTCAGTCCCTCAGCCCCATAAAGTCCAATCAGTTTTAATGCTTCATCTTTCTACAGACAACATGCTCTTGCCTCCACAAACAAATAACACAGTCTCTTGATCAGTAAGGCTATAGTCTGGAGCTTCAGTAACAGCTCTAAATTGGGGAACTAGTCATTGCAGTTGTCAGGAGCTGTGCTACAGCCTTAAAATGTGGATTCACATACCTAAATCAGCCCAGACAGCAGTTTCAGAAGTACTCCTATGGTTTTTACACTATCATAAGTTAAAGTCACAACTTCTCTGTAAAGTCTCATGCCCAAGCCTCCCAAAGACACGGGCACATGCAGTTTAGAGGTAAATAGGATTTACATCAGCAAAAAGTTAAATTACTTTTTGTGGGTAGCTACAGTCCTGAACAAGTGTAGTAGAATCTGTAATACCAGCTCCTTTTCATGCTAAATACATGCACCTGTTTCCTGACATCTGCAGAGCCACAGCCTCCAAAGCAGCCCCAGCAGCCAGCTGTTTTTCAAAGCAGCTTTTCAAAAACAATTCTATCAGAGATTTCAAGGCCACTACCCTGCAGTTACCACTCAATCCAGCACAGATGCTATGTGCAGCTGAGCTAGCAGGACAGTACAACATGCAGCTATGCCCAGCTGGGCAACCCAGCGCCAAGCCAGCAGAAAAGGCCTTTCCATCGCTTCACGATGCAAGCTGAAGCCTGGTCTTATGAAGGACAGTTGCCAAGCACAGTGAAATGGAGCCATCTCCCTTCAGTCATGTCTAAAGCCTTTAAGGCAAGTGAACTAGGCAAGTCAGCTCTAAAACTTAAGAAACTATGAAGCCAGGAACACCCGTGCATCCTACAAAGCTGATCTGACTTTGCCTCATCTTCCAAAGATCACAGCCTGCATGACTGAGTCAAGAAGTGCAGTACTTCAGGGTCAAAGGGAGTTACAAAGCTCCCTCAAGCCTTCTTCTAGCCAGTTTAACCCCATACACATCCCCTCAGAAGGGTTTCCTAGGTTTAAGTGGTTATCCTTTACCAGGAATTCTTGAAAACACCTCATGAGGTAAAAAGACATTACACTTACTGATGCTACCTTGAGTATAAAAAAAAATGTAGCTCCAAAGTTGAATAGGTATCAGCAACAAGAGTTATTACCATGTCAGTCATGCTGGCAGCACAAGGAAGTTCCATGCCTAATCCAGTGGGGGTTTAATTCTGCAGAATAGCATGACTAATTGCTTTCAAAACTGCAGTTAGTGTCCTGTTAGATCACCATAGCTGAACAGAGAAACATGTGGTGAGGGCAGGCTGAGGTATAGTACTTCTGCCTGGTCCTCGTATATCAGGAAAGCAACAGGGATAACACTAGAACTCACATTCTAATCAGGGCCACCAAACCTCCAGGTGCGTTGACACAATAGCAAGTGAACTCACAGCAGATCTGAGTGATGGAAGACCCATGCAAGCTTTCAGCACTGCTTCAGTCAAGCTCTAATTAACTAAGCTATGGAAACAATACACTCGCAAAGATAGCTTTAAGAAGAGCTGAGTGAGCAGTGGCAGCTTTCTGCCAAGTGTTATCAAGGCATGAATTGCAGCAAAAGACTTCTGTGGAAGAGTTTCACATCACCTTCACTTTACATAAGCTTCTCACTAGTTGTAGTTAGCAAAGCCTCCATATTCCCTGTCCCCACATTATCTCTCTCTTGGAGGTCTTACCTACTTTTAGTTATCCTTGATACTGCAAGAACTTAGTCCTATTTCACAGAAGATGAGGCACAGCTAGGCTGAAGGAGTAACTCATGAGTGCAGGCTGGATCAACTACAAATTGAACAAAAGCATCAAGTTTTTAATTCTGTGGGCAAGGTTCTTTTAACTCCTGTTCTTGATATTGTCCACCGCTCGCATGCCCTCAAAAGACACAGCTTAATTTTTTCCAGAAGTCCAGCAACATGTGCCTTTAGATAGTACCTACTATTCTGTGAACAAGAAGGCAAGATCATTAACAATGCAAAGCAGAAAATCGCCATCTTCACTGCAAAAAGAGTCAGTGACCTTCATAATATCTTTTCCAGACTGCACAAAGATCTCTTGCCTCTAGCAGCTCCTTATTTGGACCTCTACCAAATAAAAGCAAACATGAAAACCAGCATTTTCTTATCTGTTTATGTAGAACTACTCCAGCAGTTCATTCCTATGTTCCAGGGGAGGAAAGCGTTCCTTTTAGGATTTAGATGAAGCTTTATTCTTCCCCAATACTGTCACTTCCAGGAAGGTTCATTGTTTCTGGCTAGCATTTGGAGTGTTTTCAGTGTTACTCTGATGACTTAACAGAACTTGCATAAGAGGACTTCAAACTTCATACCCCAAGGGAAGAAAACAGCTGACTCGACCATTTCTACATTCTACCCTCTTTTAAGTACGCTGACCAAAATACTTTGGGCTACACCCACTTCATTAGAAGCGTTCCCATTTCATTTCCTGTGTCTGAAAGTACTTGGCATTCTTTCCCCCTCCCTTTTCAGGGAGATGCCATGACCACCTATCCACTAAACATGCAGCTGTTTAAGAAGTTAGGATCAAGAGTTGATGACTAGCAGGGCCTAGAGCAATTCTAGAGCTGATCCCTCTTTAGATGCAGAAGAGCTTTGCTGTGATGGAGATAATTCCACTTCTTATCACAACAGTTAAGTTTGGCCACGCACACAAAGTATAAATATGTTACTAGACAGTTTTGTTTCAGACACTGCCCAATCCATTATTGTTTCACTAGTAAAGCAAAGGGACCTAAACCCAACTCTGTTCATAGTAAAACTAGGCAAGTGTTTCATTTTACTATATTCATATCCACACATCAAGCTAGCCTTCCCCTTACTGCTCTCTAGTAACTTAAATCCTTCTTCAGGAGTCCCATTTCATCTTGCCTGTGTTGCTCCCTCACCTGAAGGGGTATCAGCACCTACTTAAACAGCCTCAAGGGACCTACACTGCCTGGCACTATCTTAAAACAAATGTAGTCTAAATTAGTCTATAGTATCTTAGAGGGAAAGATTGCCTCTAGAGGTAGATTTTTGCTATGAAAGTAGCTGACTGTTCAGGCACGCTGTTGAGACTCAAGAGAAGTCTGAGGTTCAGTAACTGGGTCTCAGTGCTGAAATCTAACCATTGCTTTTCTTAACCTTATAGGTCCATATAGACATGTGCTTTACCTGCTCTCCTCACTCCAAGAATGCATTAAGACCAACGTTGTCTTGCAGCTGCCTACACACGCTATTCTGAATTCTTCACCCTTTTCAGTCACAGTTCTTTCACCTTATTATCCAGTTAAGCTGAAAAAAGGTAAAAGACTCTTAGAGTCAAGGCAGCAGTGAATATTAATAGGATATTCCAAGAAAGTTCACTCAGACAGCATGGCACGTCAGGCCAACATGAACCAGAAGTATCTTTCTTTTGGTCTCAGCCAAGCCTAGCAGTCCTGCCTTCAGAGTAGGCTCAGAAGTCCTAACTTAGTGCAAAGCAGAATTGATGTCATGCTATAAGCAGGGCAGCTCAAATATGTGTTGACCCACCACACAAAAAGCTAAGAATAGTAGATGCAAGTTGTTCCACATAAGACTTAAAATAGTACCTCGGCGTACTCTCTTCCCTCCGATTTCCTTACACACTTGGAAACAGTCAAGGTCAGAACTCCGACAGCCACGTACAAAAGCAACAAGCTAAAGGTCGGGTCAACACTGTATTTGGTCTTGCTGGCAGACCAGCTTACAGTGAGAGTCACAGTTATTAGCAGAGAGCAGAGAGCAACTACGACCGTCACAGCTCCCACCCAGCCAGGAGCTTTAGGAGCACCTTGAGCGTTACCAGGAACAAGGTTCGAGCAGCCTTCACAGGATTTTGCACAACAAACCTGTTGCTCACACTTATATCTGCATTATCAGCCTTTGCAGGATCACATACCGACTGTGCTCTCAGCTTACACGCAGCAGTCTCTCCCGCTGCACCAAAGATCCAAGGATGGCCTTGCATCTGAGCACATCTGGGTCTCCTTCCAGACAAGCTACAAAACTTCCTTGCAGTTCAGTTCTTCAGGAGCCTGCAGCACCACATATTTTGCTTCACAAATGCCCCTTGGAGGGGGCACAGGGGCTGTGTTTGTCACCAGCAGCAATATGGAATAGCCTCCATTCCGCTAGAACCTATTTTCAGCGGATAAAGTCACGTCCTTCATTTAGGTAGTTCTCTACTCAGGAACCCAGCCAGGCTTTCATACTTCTAGAGTTTCTGTTCCCACCTCAGCAGTTGACTAGCTACAACAAAATGTTATACCACTTCTATCCTTACGGGTGCCACACCTTCCCCAAATTCCATTGAACTTTCACACAGTCATCGCTACAAGAGACAAAGGAGTTGGGAAACAGCAGTCAGGCAGACCCAGCACGCCGACGGCAGGCACTGGTACTTGCTGCTGAGCGAGCCTTGCCTTCTTGTGAAGGGAAACAGCCCGAGGGAGCACCAAACCTGAGACTCCACAACGCAGACACGACATCCTCCTTGAGTTCCAGATTGTCACCTTCGACGTGTTGATCCTCCCGACTAGCGCAGCTCCCTTCCCTGCTTACGGCTCGCTACGGGATCAGTGCCACGCTCCACAGGGACGGAGCTGCCGGGGCACCACGGCAGCGCCGCTCTCCCGCCTCGCCGGGACACCCAGCGGGACCGCCTCGCCCGGGGGCCGGCGAGGGGAGGCTTCTTTCGGGCAGCCTCGAAGGCCGGAGCCCCCCGCCCCGCTGACGGCGGCTCGCTCCAGACCCCGGCTCACCCAACGCGACGGCGCAGCCGGGACGCGGCGGCCTGGCCTCGCCCCGCCCGGCAGAGCGGCGCCCCCGAGCCCCCGCCCGGCTCCCACCGCGGGGCCCCCGGAGCGGCGCCG